>CAUYON010005379.1:0-20372 GCA_963573935.1 Arctocebus calabarensis | reverse complement strand
AACAAAATTGAATACACATTCTTCTCATCAGCCCTTGGAACATACTCCAAAATTGATCACATCCAGGTCACAAGTCTAACCTCAGTACATTTCAAAGAATAGAAATTATTCCTTGCATCTTCTCAGACCATCATGGAATAAAACTTGAACTCATTAACAACAGAAATCTGCATACTCATACAAAAACATGGAAGCTAAATATCCTTATGCTGAAGTATAGATGGGTCATAGATGAGATTAAGAAGAAAATTACCAAATTTTTGGAACAAAATGACAATGAAGACATGAATTATCAGAACCCCCTGGGATACTGCAAAGGCAGTCCTAAGAGGGAAATTTATAGCACTGCAAGCCTTTCTCAAGAAAATTGGAAGAGAGAAAGTTAACAACTTAATGAGACATCTCAAGCAAGTGGAAAAGGAAGAACATTCCAATCCCAAACCCAGCAAAAGAAAAGAAATAACCAAAATTAGAGCAGAATTAAATGAAATTTAAAAAAAATTATACAATAAATCAAAAAGTTGGTTTTTGAAAAGGTCAATTAAACAGATAAACCTTTGTTTAATCTAACCAGGAAAAAAAGAGTAAAATCTCTAATTTCATCAGTCAGAAATGGTAAAGACAAAATAACAACAGACTTCTCAGAAATTCAAAAACTCTTAATGAATATTACAAGAAACTTTACTCTCAGAAATATGAAAATCTCAAGGAGCTTCACCAATACTTGGAAGCATGCCACCTACCAAGACTTAGCCAGAACAAAGTGGAAATGTTGAACAGGCCTATATCAAGTTCTGAAATAGCATCAACTATACAAAATCTCCCTAAAAGGAAAAGCCTGGGACCAGATGCCTTCACGTCAGAATTCTACCAAATCTTTAAAGATGAACTTGTACCTATATTACTTTTCCAAAATATAGAAAAAGAAGAAATATTACCCAACACATTCTATGAAGCAAATATCACCTTGATCCCTAAATCCGGGAAAGACCCAACAAGAAAAGAAAATTATAGACCAATATCACTAATGAATATTGATGTAAAAATATTCAATAAGATCCTAACAAACAAAATCAAGCAACACATCAAACAAATTATACACCATGACCAAGTGGGCTTTATCCCAGGGTCCCAAGGATGGTTCAATATATGCAAATCTGTAAATATAATTCTTCACATAAACAAATTAAAAAATAAAGACCCTATGATTCTCTCAATTGATGCAGAAAAAGCTTTTGATAATATCCAGTATCCCTTCATGATCAGAACACTTAAGAAAACGGGTATAGAAGGGACATTTCTCAAACAAATAGAGGCCAGCTACAGCAAACCCACAGCCAGTATTGTAGTGAATGGAGTTAAATTGCAATCATTTCCACTTAGATCAAGAACCAGGCAAGGTTGCCCATTGTCTCCATTGCTCTTTAACATTGTAATGGAAGTTTTAGTCATAGCAATTAGGGAAGAAAAGGCAATCAAGTGTATCCACATTGGGTCAGAAGAGATCAAACTTTCACTCTTCATAGATGATATGATTGTATATCTGGGAAACACGAGGGATTCAACTGCAAAACTTTTAGAAGTGATCAAAGATTACAGCAGTGTCTCAGGTTACAAAATCAACACTCATAAATCTGTAGCCTCTGTATATACCAACAATAGCCAAGCCAAAAAAAAACAGTCAAGGACTCTATTCCTTTCACAGTAATGCCAAATAAGATTAAATATTTGGGAGTTTACCTAACAAAGGACAGGAAAGATCTCTATAAAGAGAACTATGAAACTGTAAGAAAAGAAATAGTTAAAGATGTTAACAAATGGAAAAACATACCATGCTAATGGCTGAGAAGAATCAACATTGTTAAAATGTCCATACTACCCAAAGCAATATATAATTTTAATGCAATTCCTGTTAAAGCTCCTTTGTCATATTTTAAAGATCTCAAAAAAATAATACTTCATTTTATATGGAATCAGAAAAAGCCTTGAATATCCAAGACATTACTTAGAAATAAAAGCAAAGCACATGGAATCACACTACCAGACCTGAGACTGTCCTATAAATTAACAGTGATCAAAACAGCATGGTACTGGCATAAAAACAGAGAGGTAGATGTATGGAACAGAATATAGAACCAAGCGATGAAACCAACTACTTGATCTTTATTTGATTTTGATTTAATTTCCCAATTAAAAATATTCAGTGGGAAAAAGACTCCCCTATTTAACAAATGGTGCTGGGTGAACTGGCTGGTGACCTCAAAGGTGTGGGTCCAGTTTCAATCTTCTTGAAACTGGACCCACACCTTTCACTAGTAACTAAGATAGACTCTCACTGGATTAAAGACTTAAACTTAAGACATGAAACTATAAAAATACTAGAAGAAAGTGCAGGGAAACTCTTGAAGGAATCGGCCTGGGTGAATATTTTATGAGGAAAACTCCCCAGGCAATTGAAGCAGTATCAAAAATACACTACTGGGACTTGATCAAACTAAAAAGCTTTTGCACAGCCAAGAATCTAGTAAGTATAGCAAGCAGACAGCCCTCAGAATGGGAGAAAACATTTGTAGGTTATGCCTCTGACAAAGGTTTAATAACCAGAATCCACAGAAAACTCAAACATATTAGCAAGAAAAGAACAAGTGATCCCATCTCAGGGTGGGCAAAGGGCTTGAAGAAAACTTCTCTAAAGAAGACAGGATCATGGCCTACAGACACATGAAAAAATGCTCACCATCCTTAATCTTCAGAGAAATGCAAATCAAAACTACTTTGAGATATCACCAACTCCAGTAAGATTAGCTCACATCACAAAATCCCAAAACCAAAGATGCTGGTGTGGATGTGGAGAAAAGGGAACACTTCTACACTGCTAGTGTGAATGCAAACTAATACATTTCTTTTGGAAGGATGTTTGGAGAATACTTAGAGATCTAAAAATAGACCTGCCATTCAATCCTATAATTCCTTTACTAGGTATATACCCAGAAGACAAAAAATCACATTATAACAAAAACATCTATACCAGAATGTTAATTGCAGCCCAATTCATAGTTGGGCTAAGTCGTGGAAGAATCCCAAGTGCCCATCAACCCACAAATGGATTAATAAATTGTAGTACATATATACCATGGAATAATATGTAGCCTTAAAGAAAGATGGAGACTTTACTTCTTTCATGTTTACATGGATGGAGCTGGAACATATTCTTCTTGGTAAAGTATCTCAAGAATGGGAGAAAAAGTATCCAATGTACTTAGCCCTACTATGAAGCTAATTTATACTTTCATATGAAGGCTATAATCCAATTATAGCACAAGAATATGGGAAAAGGGGCAAGGGCAGGGAGAGGAGGGGGGAGGTTGAGTGGAGGGAGAGTGTTGATCGGGCCACACCTAAAGTGCAGCTTAGAAGGGTGCAGGTGAAACTTACTAAATGCAGAATACAAATGTCTTCATACAATAACTAAGAAAATACCATGAAGGCTATGTTGAACAGTTTGATGAAAATATTTTGGATTGTATATGAAACCAGTATATTGTACCCCTTGATTACACTAATGTACACAGCTATGATTTCATAAAAAAAAAATAAATAACAAAAGTATGCTATGTATCTGTGTTGGTATAAAAATAAACATACTCTAAGTGGGAAAAAAAAGAAATTTTTCATTTACTGGTCTCAAGTGGAGTGTGCCTTTTAAAATTATTTTCTGCTTCCTTTGTAACCAAAAATTTATTTGAAGTCAAGGTAGAAATAATAGATGTAGTTTATGAGTTTTGAGTAGTTCAGACAATATAGTAAACATTGACTTTCAGAATCATTTGTGTGGACTTCAACTGTGTCCCTTCTTACAAATAAATACGCACTTTAATTTATTTTTATAGACAATATATCTGTCCAAGGTAAGCATGCTGAAAAGGAGGCTCCAAGTTGAATCAAGAATGGGGCAAAGGTTTCTTGAGTCGTCTGTTTATTGATCTATATGTATCTACCAAAAGGTATGACGAGAAATGGCCCTGATTTGTTCACAGGTCTGCCTCTGGGCAGCCTCTCCCCCCACCCAGTGTGGCCCATACATCTTCACAAGCATTAACCACCTACTGACTAATAATTTTGATTTGTGAGTAGGAGAAATAAAGAACTGTTTTCATAACGGCAATTTAGAAGAAAACATGTAGGCCAGGTGCAGTGGCTCCGACCTATAAATCATACCACTGTGGAAGGCCAAGGCCAGAGCATCCTTTGAGTATAGGGTTCAAGACCAGCCTGAGCAAAAAAGAAACCTCATCTCTACTAAAAATAGAAAAAATAAGCTGGGCATGTGGTAGGTGCCTGTAGTCCCAGCTATTTGTGAGGCTAAGGCAGAACGAAGGCATGAACTCAGAAGTCTGAGGTTGCTGTGAGTTAAACTGATGCCATGGCACTCTAGCCCAGGCAACAGAGTGAGACTCTGTCTCAACAAAAAAGAAGAAGAAAGAAGAAGTAAGAAGAAGGAGAGGAGGAGGAGGAGAAGGGAGGAGGAGGAGGAGGGGGGGAAGGGGAAGGAGAAGGAGAAGAAGAAGGAGGAGGAGGACAGGTAATTACCAAAATTCTTGAAATAACCATTAATCTAAAATTAAAATTTAACATTCAGTGATAAAATATTTGCACATGTTGCATTTTAAATTTTTTTCTTGTTTTTAAAATCATATTAGTTAATAGTCAAAATAAGCATCAAATCAAAAGTGTAACAATCAGGTAATGATTTAATAGAATGTGGTGTACTTGAGAAAATGCACCACAACAGTTAAAATAAACATTAAGAAAATCATTTAGCAGGCTTGAGAAATGTTTTTAATATGAACCAAAGAGAACTAGCTAGAATGCATGACTGTGCATATATTATATTTTCAATTACGTAATAAATGTGGATGCTTACAGAAAAAAAATTAGAGGATTATAGTTGTTTTAGAGTCTAAGATTGGGATTTGCAGTTGTTTTCATGCATTTTTTCTAAAATGTTACCTTATTATTCTTAAAACTTAATAATAACAAGCTCTTTATCTTAAAAAATACTTAATTATATTTACTTTTTATGTTAATATGCCATTAAATTTCCTATGTCCAAAAAATACTTATTTTTAAGAATAATAGATGAAATCAAATATCTTAATTATTCCTAGAGAAAAGTTATATTTATTTTATCAAGTAAATTAATATTAAAATTGATATTACTAGTTTTTAGATTTTGCTAGGTAATAAAATTGTGTATCTCATATTATTTAAAGCAAACAAAAGTCCAAACAGGAGAAGGAAAATGGGAATGTATATTCAATAAAACAAATTAAATTCTCAAATTTCCTCCATAAGTTGCTTTTATTAAAATCTGGCTGCATTTATTTTATTTACTATATGATGTTAAGTCTTTTAGAGGTTTCATTATGTAAAACATTGATGAAGGAAGAATTATATATGTTTGGTTTCATTATATGAGGTAGGACAATTAAGTTCATAAACTCCTCCTAGAAAACGTGCTACATATCTCATTGTTGGATATTATTACAGACACTTTTGAAGTACTTCCCTTGGGAAGCTATATGCCAACACCAGCACCTAGTTCACCCTTCAAAGCACTTTTTGTAAAATGAGTTCAAGAACTTAATTGTCAGGTCTTACACAACAGTATTTCTGATGGTCATTCTACAAAAAGTGCTCTAAAATTGCTTCAAACGGTGGACTAGGCACTGCTGTCAGTGCACAGCTTCCCAAATGGGGTACTTGGAAGGTAACTGTAGCGATATTCAAAAATGAGGTATATAGCACTTTTTCTGGGATGAGTTCATGAACTCAATTGTGAGAGCTTGTAAACCATTATCTATTTTATGAGTAAATATGCAGGAGAAAATTATTCTAACCAAGAAATATTAGGGACTATTAAGGAAAGGAGAAGGAATATAATTCTAAAAGTATAAAGAACCAAAAAAAATGTAAGAGGAAGGAAAAATATTTAAAGCATTTAACTTACCTTTGAGATTTAGATTCCACTTAATTCTACCATCTTCATTGTCAGTCTATAATCTTAAATGGATCACCTCCTTAGTCTCAACAGTATTGGCCAATATAACAGTTTGTAAAGGCAAAATTTCTTTTACTTGCTTGATTCTTTTTAGAGTGCCTTCCACCTACTTCCTTCTGTAAGTAGAAGAACCCCATCTTGCAACCCCAGAAAACCTGTCCACTCTTTCCCATCCCATCTTGTTATGTTTCTATGCATAAGGACAATATCCAGTCTTCTTTCCTTGTATTTTCAATAAACTTGAGGGTGCCAAATGAAATTTTTTAAAAGTCTCCATCTCCATTAAATGTTGTAAAATTAAAAATTATGGTCTCAATTTTCACACAAATGTTTACAGCAGCTCAACTCACAATTGCAAAAAATGTGGAAACAACCCATGTGCACATCAACCCATAAATGAGGTATATGCATACCTTACAAGACTATTCAGTCATTAAAAAAAAAAAAAGATGGAATTTTTGCATGTTTTGTATTTACCGGGAAGGATTTGGAGAACATTCTCCTAAGTAAAGCATTTCAAGAATGGAAAAGCAAGCATCTCATGTACTCAGTACTAATCTGAAAATAGTAGATCAACAACTATAGCCTACAGAAGAGAAAATACAATTAAATTCAAGAAAGGGATAGCGGGAGTAGGCTTGGTGAGTTCCCACCTATCAGGTTCAAAGTAGGGGTATATGCAACACTTCTCAGGTGAAATACTCAACTACAACTCAGCCTTTGTACTTTACAAATGCAAATAATGTTACCTAACGATATGTCTGCTCATATTAACCTAAAAAAAAAGGAAAAAAAATCATGGTCTCTTATGAAGTGCTCACACCTTTCCTTAATTGTGTTTTTTGAAATACATATCACATTAAAATATTTAAGCTCTGATGCTACTTATCATCCCCTAAAAGTGGGAGAAAGACTGGTAAAACCTCAGTAAGAAATGAGTCATCTCCCTTTAAAGCAACTTACCAAAATATTCAGAGAACAAGGTCCATTCCCCACAGGAATTTAGACCAAAGGAAATAATGCATGTTAATGTTACCTAAATGTGTGGCCTATGCTAAAGTATGTCACAAATACAGTGAGCAAGTGCAGCTCTCTTTTCTCAACATAAGATCAAGCCAACACTGAAAGCTTTGTAATATTTAGCAGGAAAAAGCAATAGAAATATTGGTAAACATTTTGATCTCCTACACAATAATATTGACTTACATTATAATTAACATAGAAGTGAATATGTTGACTTTACTTGGCCTACATTTCTTTTTTTTAAGACAGAGTCTCACTCTGTTGCTCAGGCTCACGTGCCATGGAGTCAGCCTAGCTCACAGCAAATCCTGGATTCAAGGATTCTCCTACCTCAGCCTCCCAAGTAGTTGGGACCTCAGGCACCTGCCACAATCCCCCTTCTAATTATCCTTTTCTTCATTTTTTAAAATTTCAGATTGATATGAGGGTACAAATAATTAGGTTACATTGTTTGTGTTTCCAAGACGAAGTTTGAGTTGTTGTTGAGCCCCTCCCCCAGGGGGTGTACCATATACCTGGAGGTTGTGCATAATAGATGAGAGCCCAGCAACTTCCACCCCCCACCCTTTCCCCCATCCCTCCTCATCCCCACTTGAATACAGCTGAGCCCTTCTCTCTTATGGGCATTCAGCTGCCCCTCTACCAGTCTCATATTAGTATTGAGTACAGTGGATACTTGATTTTCTATTCTTGTGATACCTTACTAAGAAGAATGTGCTTCAACTCTATTCAGGTAAATATAAAAAATGTAAAGTCTCATCTTTTTTGACTATCCAGCCATAATTTTTCTATTTTTAGTAGAGATGGAGGGGTCACTCTTGCTCAAACTCCTAGAAAGCTTAAAGAATCCTCCTGCCCTGGCCTCCCAGAATGCTACGATTATAGGCATGAGTCACTATGCCCAGCCTTGACTACATGTTATCAGAACATTCTTACATCATTATAAATGTATTTTGATTGTGCTTTAGAGATTTTCTTACCCAAATTTATAGATTAGCTTATTTAATGGACATCTTCAGTTGTTCACTCGTGGGCTGAGGAAATGGCCCCTCAGAAAGAGCTTGCCTTTCATCTCAAACACAACTTCCATCCTTGAAGATATACTCAATTGCCACATTTTCTTTTCCCTAAATTGTTCTGAGGGTTATAACTCATGCAAAGTCCCTTTGTATTTTGGTTCATGGACCTAGGGTCTTCTGTGAATTCAACTTATAAATAACTAATGTAGACCTCATTTTGTAATTGAAATAAGGGGCAGATTTAGTTAGCCATTTTGATTCTCGAGCCCCTATTCATAACCCTTTTCAGCCTCCCCCTACCCGTACTCTTTGAAGTAAACTATAATGTGTTGACATCTGTGACCTGTTCTTTGCCAGAAGTTCTTCAGCTCTAATGGGCTTGCTTATTCACAGAGGGTGGCACCTCTCTTGAACTCTGTCTCATTTCATTTCATTTCCTTTCTAGAAATCTCCTAGTTTTTCCCCAGCATGTTCATCATTTTTAAAAATTTTAGCTCTCTAACTTAGGAGATATTACTAGTCCTAAGGAGTTCTGCTTTAAATTTGGCTTAAATAGTGCTTTTCCCTCCTTTCATATGATAGTTTGCAATGTCCCTGAATGAATATTTGGAAATGAGGCTACCTTAATATTTATTATATTTTTTATCATATTTCCCAAAAAGAGATTATCACATTTTTATCTGTATGTATAAGCAAGATGTAACTTTATGAAATAACCCATTATAGAAGTTTTATTATTTTTTTCCTGTTTCTCCTTTGTTACTTTCATATTGGATTATTTTTATTGACTGTTTTAAAGCAACTGGAAGACTTTAATCCATATAATGGAGTCACAATAAAATATGTAATAATCATAATTCTGTTAATAATGCTATTTTCCTTTTAGTGGATAATGTAGTTTTAAAATTGAGTAAATAAGTTTTCTTTGATTGACTGTTTATGCTTCTCAAATGTGCTGTCATAAAAATGTGCATGCAGGATACATAATTTGAAGCTTTTGAGTCTATGAATTACATATTTATGTGTGTTTAGCATTCTTATACTTTGATTCCTTTCATTGTTTAATGGAAATGCATTGATTGTGGTGAATATCATTTTTTACTTTTTAGTAAAAGTAAAACTTTTATTGAATTTTTTGATAAAGTAATTTTCCATAGCTAACTTTAAATATATCTCTAGTCTCAACTTCCATATACAGCAAATGGTCAGAATAATTAAAAGAATATCATTATAAACTTCCTACCATATATTAGCCAATAAAGTTTTGTCCTCATACTAGCTTCATGTCATTCAAACTTAGTCTTTTTTCTACAGTCTGAGGAGCCTTTTAGTGTTTAAAAAGTTCTCAGAGAGAGATGCTGTACCATATTGATTCATCTTTCATAATAGTTTTCTTTAATCTAGTCTTACTTCGATTTTTTTTTCCTTCTGAGCTTTGTTTTCTGATTGGAAAATAATATTCTTTCTTGTTCCTGACTCCCTATGATCTTTTTTCTTTTTTCAAACTTATGTGCTAATAATTATCTGATGTGTAAGAAGAAGATTTCTATTCATAAGAAGAGTAAATTCTGTTTATTCCAAACAAAATATATTTGGGAAACAAAGGTCAGCAATTGCAACAAAGTGCATAGTGCTATTTGAGCAAAGCTCTTGTCTTTTTATATCTCATAAATAAGTTCATTTGGGAGTTAGATTCTAATGTCCAGAAAGCATAGATTATGCTACCATCCTATTTCCTCAGTGAAAATTAAATCCACTGATAAACATAAAACAATGAAAAATGCATTGAAATTTTCTGCCGAGCCATTTTCTTAATTACCATACACAGGTGATGGAACACATAGGCATCAAACCAACTCTCAGCCCCATTTGTGCTTTGTAAAGGTTGTTTGACTACCACGGGCGTGTGCCGCCACCTCCTCGAGCAGTAATTCCACTGAAGCGTCCCCGAGTGGCTGTCTCAACAACTCGCAGGGGGAAAGGAGTCTTTTCCATGAAAGGTGGATCAAGATCTGCTGTTAGCGGGTCTTCAGGCTCTAAATGTAAGTAGTGTTCTTCATTATTATTTTTCTTTAAAGAATGGCAAGGTTAGCCATCATTGCCTGGATGTCTATATTCAATAAATTAATCAGGTAATTATGAAGTTCCTGCTATGTACAAAATTAATTAGCGAATGATAAAATGGATAAGAAATGGTCTGTGCTTTCCAACACACTATGTTCCACGAGGGGAAAAAGAAAAAAGCACGACTAAAAAAAAAACCCCAGTACCAATTTGAATAGTTTTTTATCAGAGCAAATAATGCTGTATTCTCAGCCCACTTAGCTTGTAGCATATTAAATTCCTGAGATAGGATATGTTGCTTTTTGTGGCAAAATGATTTCACTTCAAAAGGGAGTGCACGTGCTGTCTTCTCAGAGAAGCGTTATGCAAAATTGGTTCATGTTTTGAATATTTGAGCAATTCAGAGGCAAGCCAGAGACATGTTAAAAGCATAACTCAGCATACTGTTCTAAATTATTGTGAGATTTGTGTGTCTGAAAACATACTCAATATCATAAAAAAGAAAATAGATATTTATATAATCTCACATTAACTAGTAAAAAGTAGAGATACAAACTTTCCAACTAAACACACTGTTAATATTTTGTAGAGACTGATTCAGGGAAAAAAAAGAAAAATGCATGCATGTATGTTATTAGAATATCATTCCTAAGGAAAGGATAACAAAATTTTCTATAATTCTTGAGATTACATTTTAGCAGGGAAGAACCAGACAATAAGCTGATGTTTCCTCAATGCGTAAAATAATAAACCTATAGAAAATTGAAAGCACTATATTTCACAGGGTGACCTATGACCATGTGTCTGATGAGGTAACATTTGAGCAAAAACCTAATGGAAATGAAGGAGCAAGCGTGACACTTTCAGGAGCAGGCTTTTGGGCAGAGGGAATGGTCCTTGCAGAGACCCGAAGCTGAAATAGTCAAGAAACAATATGGAAGCCAAATGGTTACAGCGGAGTGAGGGAAGAGCAGTATGACCAGAGAAAAGATCAGAGACGTAGAGAGAGGGCAAGTGCCAGTGCAGCTTGGTAGGCCATTAAGGGGAGTTTGTATTTCCTCTGCACCCCAACTCTCTAAGACAAGGAAAATACTGTTATCCCAGTTTTATCATGAGTAAACAAAAAAGGACATATGACTAATATTTATGGCAGAGCCAGAAATAGAACCCAAATCTCTTAATTCTTACACCCATGTACTATCTACCACTGGCTTTTATCTCAACACTGTCAAAAATACTAAGAATCACTGTTCAAATACCTTGTTTTTACCTTAGCGTGTGTAAAAAAAAATAGTTCCAGAAACAGGAAGAGACTGATGCTTCTTGAAACTCTAAAGTTTCTTGGTATGTTCAGAATTTGAGTAAGAACTAGACTCGGCTAACAAAGTAATTAGATTTACAGTTCTCTACTTTTCCATTCACCTGTCTGTTCTATAGATATATATGTATGGATTCCTTTTAGCATATTAGTAATATAAGAAAATGTGTTTTTGCAGCAACTCATTGGAGGGTCACCCTAACATGGGGTATATGCAAATTTCTATTCCTCAAAAATCTCCCAGTATTGAAAAATTTAATGACTTTAGTTTTTACATGGGAATAAATAAATAATGCAATGATTTCTATAGAAAGGCAGATTGACAAAATCAGCTACTTGGAGAAATAACCTAAACTAACTTTACAGTTTGTCACTAAACTACATGTATCATAAGAAGCTATTCTTAAGTTCATTCTTAGATCATACAGGAGGTTCAGTTTAGTCTTTAAAGTTTTATGTGACAGATGTGACACTCTTGAGAGGAGGCTAATTCTGAAAATTGGACTGCTGAATATAAACCTAAGATGATGAAAGAAATATATAGTGTACTATATTCTAACAACAATCATTCGTGGAAATTGTGTATCCCAGAGTACATTTGTTTCTCTGGAAAAAGGTAGGTAAGTAATAGGTAGAAAGATAAATTATAAGATAATATTTTATAAGGATTATCAATTAAATTGAAATTGTTTGAAACTTATAGATATTAGTATTTAAATTATATTTACTTTAATCAAATTCTTAGTATAGAAAGACAACAGACTAACCAATTCTGTGCATGTTTCACATAGTTCTGTACATTTATAACTCAATGCACAAAAAATAATTGTAGATTAGTGATATGTTAATGAAATACAAATCTAAATAAGATATATATAATAAGCATAACTAGAACATGATTGCATATTGGCAGACTATATTTTATACCTTTATATATGTTTATACACTGAAATATACACATGTATGTATAAATATTCATTGCTTGATAATACTTTTATAATTAGCCTGGTTGGGTAAATAACAATAATTTTCGAACTCAAATCACAATTGAAAAATCTGAGTGAATTATAAATGTACTATGTCGATATTAGCATCTGAATAAATATTTACTAAGGTACATATTATATTCTTTTATTAATAGTTGTTTCCCATTACTTAATGATTTGACAGCATTAGAAGAGAAAATTAATGTTATAGTTTGGATAATGTGTCATTTTTTATTTCAGAATACTTAATATGACTGAATTTTACTAAGGAGAAAACGAACATAAAGAAGAAATATATTAATAGGATAATCTGGCAAAGATAAATACTGATAAGCATTTAAAATGGGTCACTTTTAAAAAAACTTATATTGCCATTAGGTTTTTTTGTCCCTTTTTCAATCAACTTAAACAAAAACTGTAATCAACTTTCTCTGTATTATACTTTGGAGTCATCCATTGTCTTGAGCAAAGTATATACTTTGTTTCTGAGGTTTTAGAAGTGAAAATACCAATGGTCACAGAGGTTAGAGAAGGCTTAACAGAGGATTTTGAATTGAGTTTAGAAGAGTAGGTAAATTTGGAAAGATAGAATCAGAGAGAATCTTGCCTTCTAGGAGGCAATATCTGGGTAGGAAAGAGCAGAGGCTTTGGTGTCAGATTACCTGGCACAGTGTGCGTGTTCAGCAGTACTGTCCAACAGTGGTCCTGGGACAGACTTTGACCTCTCTGTGCCTTTATTTTCTATCTGAAAAATGGAAATAACGAATGTGTATCCAATAGTTGTAAGAAATAAATTACATATGTTAAGTTCTTATGCACAGAGTCAATGTTCAGTGAGATTAATTATTACTATCATTATTATTATTATTACAGCAGAACATAACAGCAAAGAATATGTAATTGCTGCACCTGAAATCCAATAGTGGCTCTGCCATTTATTAGCTGTGTGTTTTAGGGCAAGATGCTTTGAGATAATCTTGCTGCCGTCTCCGCAGAGTTGTTGTGAGGACTACATGACCTAACACACACAGCTCTTAGAACAGTGTCAGGCATTACATTATTCTTAATAGATAATGAATTATAATAGTGATAATAAGAACTATATTATTATTATCTGAAGCAAAGATTTAGTGCTAGGAATGTCAATTAAGGAACTGAGCATATTATGATTTGAAAAACCAAAATCTAAAATTGGGTAACAGGATAATGAAAAACTATGGAGAATATTGAAGGGTTTGGATTTCATTCAGGACCAATGTAAAAAAGTCTCAGCTAAGCGCTACCTGATCGTAACAATATTTTAGGAAATTTATATGACAAGTTGTCAGTGTGTAGAGCTGCCATAGCAAAATCCCCTGGTTTGGGTGTCTTCAGCAGTAGAGGTTTATTTTCTCACAGTCCTGAAGGCTGGAAGTTAGATGTGAGGGTGTCAGGGGCTTGACTCCTTCTGATGGAGGTAAGGAAAGGGTCTAAGTCCTCTCTGCCTGACTTGCAGATGGCCATCTTTTCTTCATGTCTTCAAATAACATTCCCTCTGCGTGTGTCTTATCCAAACCTCCTCTTCCTATTAGGACAAGCGTAGAGCCCTCTGTGCTCCACGGCATCATCTGCCCTCTGACCACAGGCCAATTGTTCATTTTCCTATTGCAAGACTTAAGATCTTCTGCTTCATGTTATTATGTAAATCTAATCTCTCCATTTTCAATTGTAAATCCACTCAAGCTAATGATGCTTTGCATAAGGTATACTCTTAAACATTCTTAGAGCGTGTCTCTACCATTATTTTTGGTATTTGCAATTTGCTTTTTATTTTTCGTACATTTTATAGTTGACTATGAACCACATGTTTAGAAATTCTACAGCTCAGACAAAAATAGTTTAAAAAGTTTTTGAGTCTGTAATAAAGGAGACAGATTCTGGCCTATGCTCCAGGGTGTAAAAGAAATCAGAGTTTGATGTCTATTTTCCAGCTCTGTGATTTGGGATCTGCTACTTCTTTTATTTAAAAGACTGACCTTTTGGTGGTGCCTGTGGCTCAAAGGAGTAGGGTGCCGGCCCCCTATACCAGAGGATATGGGTTCAAACCTGGCCCTGGTCAAAAAAAAAAAAAAAAAGACTGACCTTTTTTGCTTGCTGAAATCTGAAACATCTTTCCACTCTTAGCTCACGAACCCATTCTTTTATGACTATTTTCACAGTAGGTTATCAAACCCCATCAAAACTAATTGATCTTTTCTCTTTGCCCACATAGTTGACTGAAGTTCAATTAATCAGTACCTACCACATGACAGGTACTAATTTTCCAAAGATGAAATAGACATGACCCCAGTGGAAATAATATTCTGTAGACAAAAGAGACACGATCCTTCATTTTCAGCCTCTTACAGTCTGATGGGGGAGCAGAAAATAGAAAATAGGATATCCTTTCAATCTCCAGTAATTGGAGCTTTTCACTAATTCCTCCATTATTTTATGTATTATATTTTCATATGTATGGTAATAAATTGCTTGCATATTTTTTTCACTAATTATAAACTCAACCAGGGAGGCATTTCACTATGATGAGAAGCTTATGATTCAGGCTGAAAGGGAGGGGGGAGATGAATCAAACAAACAAATGTAAAATATGATTTTGGCATCAGGCATCCCACCCTAAACTTGATTTTCTTGCCTGTTTTCTCAGCATTCTTAAGCACATTACTTAACTTGTCAAATTTTCATTGCTCTAATCTATAATGTAAATTTAATAACAATACTTTACATATTTATCATAAAAATTAAATGAAATAATATATGTGTAGCTTCTAGTGGAATGCTAGATGAATGGATGCATAGAACAGGCAATTAACGAATGGCAATTGAATAAAATGCACTCATTCTCCATTTTATTTTCTCTTTATATATAGAAAGAATGGGTATTGGTGTATATAGGCATAGATATTATGAATACATTCCACATACATTTGCACATATATGTAATTTATTTTTCTAGGAAATTCTGTCCATGGCAGGAGGATAACCAATTGCTTCAATTTATTTTAGCAAAATCCTTTAAATTATGGCTTTTGAAAACTACTTGTAAGACTGACAAATTAGCTTCTGCATACAGAATAAAAACCAAATGGATTAAAGTGACAGTAATAAAGATTTTCAGAAAACTACCTTACAGAAATCAGTCGTCTCTTTTTTTCTGAATTGTGAGTATATTAGTGAAAGAAAGAACTAAAACTGACATTTTTTTTCACGTCAACTGAAGCTGCATGGTACAGTATAGAGTTTACAGTCAGAAGATCTAAGTCTGAGACTAAACTCTACCTCTGCAAATGTGACCTTAGGAAAGTCATGTAAATCATCAGAATCTCCAGTTCCTTATGGATGAAATATTATATATAAAAGTGATTGATGAATTGATTTCTATGTAAAATATATATTTTTTATTTCTGACAATTAATGTATCAATGGCTAAGGAGAATAAATAAAAAGAGTAGCATAAATAAATGTGAATTATTGTGAAAATCCATATGATTACATTGTTAAATCTTATAAACAGGTGATAGGAAGTTTAGTCTCAGTAAGAGAGAGTATATAATTATCTAGGCCAGAATTTCTAAGGCTTGGCACTATTGGCATTTGGGGTCAGATAATTCTTTGGTGTGTAAGAGGGGCTATACTGTGAATTGTAGGATTTTTAGCAGGTCCAATGCCCTCTAAATACCAGCAGCACCACCCCATTCCAAGTCACGACAGACAAAAATTTCTGAAGAGATTGAAAAATGTCCCCTGCAGGGTAAAAGCAGCCACTGTCAAAAACTACTGATCTGGACAGTTAGCTGAAGCTTCTTTATTTGTCCTGAATAGACTTGACCTAAAGGCGGTTAAAATAACTTGAAATGTTTTCCCCACATAAATCAGAGATGCACATTTTATTTTTATATAGACAGATGGTATCATCTCATGTGCCTAATATCCTTTTTGGATTATATCTCATGTCACAGCAGAGGCACAATCATTTTGTGGACTGTATCAGAATGTAATAACATTTATCTCTAAATCAATGAACTCTATAGAGATAGCAGTTCTGAAATGATTTAACATGTTTTTTTATATATAAAATACTATAGTGATAATTTAGGAAAAATATTTAAGATTTTCTGTGTGATGCAGCCTGACTCCTGGTTTCGCCAATGTCATTATTCCCTAAAAAAAAGCTAAAATAATTTATCCTAGGAACTTTGTGGTATTTTTACTTATCACTTTGCTGATCTTGCTAAACAATGCTAAATTCAAGCCCTATCATCACCCACAGGAAAACAAGTTATACTCAACGGAACAATCATGATTTTTAGTATGACAATATGTTTGTTTTGTTTTTAATCTATATATTTTTTTTGCAAAGTGTTTTGTGGTAGAATTTATCCAGAGAAAAAGAGCAAAAGACAATTTTCTTTTGAAGCTAGTACAACCGATGCTTCTAAACCACCCCTATGTATTTATGCATGCTCAGCTACGAAAGAAGAGGAAGTAAAAACAGGGGCTCAATATAATCTACTGTGCAATAGAGAAATTGTTAACAGTAAAAGGGGAACATAGTAGAAGCAGTGACGAGCCAAAGAGAGCAGCGCGTCAGACAGAGAGGGGCTCATTTCAGGAATTTCATCTAGAAACCAGGTGGATCAGCACAAAGCCATACCCTATCTCCAGACAGTGACTTTGCCTGATGAAAGGTCGGAAGACTAAAGTAGACCAGGAAAGGGGCTAGCCTTTTCCCAAGGGCAGCACTGAAGTACTGGAGTGAGATAGGACACAACCTCCAAGGTTGCTCAAAAAGCAGCCTGTTGGGTGTCTACTTGACCCCAACCAGCTACAGTGGCCAGTAAGGAAGACAGCGCTGAGGAAAGGATGAACCTTTCTTTTTTTCTTTTTTTAAGACAGAGTCTCACTTTGTCACACTTGGTAGAGAGCTCTGGCGTCACAGCTCACAGCAACCTCAAACTCTTGGGCTTTAAGCAATTCTCTCGCCTCAGCCTCCCGAGTAGCTGGGACTACAGGCGCTCGCCACAACATCCAGCTATTTTTTGTTGCATTTGTCCTTGTTTAGCTGGCCCAGGCCAGTTTCCAACCCACCAACTTCGGATGTGGCTGGCACAGTAACCATTGTGCTATGGACGCTGAGCCAAGTGTAAAACCAGAAGCCTGGAAGGACATACACTGTTCTATGTCCGGGGGTGGAGGGGTGTAGTGGGAGGGACGGCAGCATGAGAACAATGCAGGCCCTGTCCTGTCTCCCAGAGTCTTTTTTTAATTGGGTACATAACAGAGTAAACGTTCAGGGATGCACAGCAGTCAGCAATCAAAGTTAAGAAAAAGACAGGGAAGATTACAGCCCCCAGGAAGGTTGGGTAAAGAGTAAACAAGGGCATAGGGTGGTGTAACCTCTGAAGAGGCCAGATAAAGGTGCAACGAGAAGACAGAGGACAGAGAGAAGGTCTCATCTCCTCAGAC
Source organism: Arctocebus calabarensis (assembly GCA_963573935.1). Taxonomy (NCBI): domain Eukaryota; kingdom Metazoa; phylum Chordata; class Mammalia; order Primates; family Lorisidae; genus Arctocebus; species Arctocebus calabarensis. The sequence continues at coordinate 2,399 of CAUYON010005379.1, read as the reverse complement.
AGACATCTCAGCTTCTCCAGCCTAAACTACTGGTGATGGTCGCAGCTGCCTGCCCTGCTGAGTTCAGGGATAGTCACACAGACAGTCCCCAGACTGGGTACCTTCAGACTCCGTTCTTCTCAATTAGGAATACAGGGGTGGCCCGCCTATAGCTTTTACCCTGGCTGTTGAAGGACCCATAGGGTCCCAGCCTATCTAGTCCCACAGCAGCCATGCTTATTTTGGGGGTCTATTTTGCAGGACCATCATGAGCATTTGCTGCTAGCCATTCTAAGAAGGGAGCTAGACAACTCCCTAAAAAAGATTAGGGACCCAGTTCACCATTTCCTGGCGGGGGCCAAGAAAGAACTGACAACCTCTTCAGAGTTAAAATAATCTAGCTCTGATCTTAGAAGGCATTCTTACAATTGTAGACATGAGTCTAGATATAAAGGAAACCTTAGCTTCTTAAACACTTGTAAGTTCCTACTAGATGAGTCCAGATTCCTAATTATTTTCTACTGCAATGTCTGTAAAGTAGGATACTGGTGGTTTATTGGTTTATGTTTTTTTAAGAAGATAAACTAAAATTATTCAACTGCACTTCTGGGATGAGGAATGGCTCTACTTGCTAAAAAATATATTCCATTAATTTCTAGACGTTTCTATTTCTATCCCATTAGTTTCCAGCCAAGTCCTATTCCACCTACATTGAAATCTAATGTTATGAGATAAAATATTTTCTATTAAATTTGATAGATTTAAGGAAAACTACATGATATGCTTCCATGAAAGGAAATAAGTCTCATTCTTCAAAGCAGAATCAATTTGCAATTGTGACAGATGATGTTTTTCAAATTTAGCTGCAATTCCACTGAAGTAATTGACATAAGGAGTTATTCTCTACTTTAAACTGTGTTCTACTTTTGGTTTGGTAGTTCAGAATAGGAATACTCCAGAGGGCCCCTGTTGCTTGCTATTTTTGTTTTACAAACTGCTTTGTATCATAAATAAAAATCTGATTTTATAATGAAAAAAGTTTTCTCATTTCAATACTGGTAAAAATATGTTCTTCCCTTGAGATTTAGAGAATGATATGTATCTTAATTGACAAATAGCTCTATTTCAAGCAAAAATAGATTACAATTTGTTTTTGTTATTTTTTAATTTTCTCAAGATTAAAGAATCAAGCTAAACACTTCAATTTTTTCCGAAATTTCTGGGGAATATCTTGTAGAGATGATAATAAACTTAACAGAAAAGTGACAGAAGAGAGATAAACTAGACTAAAAATAAGCATCTGAGATTTTGAGGCTCATGACTGAGGTGTCATACCTAATAACCCACCGAAGGAAAGCTCAGAGGCAAGTGTACCTAATGTATAGTGAGAGCTTTAAAATTTTCCATCTCTGATTGTTGTGGTTCTGAGAAAACTAAGAATGCAGTAAATTTTTCATAAATTTAAACACATTTCATTTAATGAATTGTCCTTTAAATGCAAGATTGGTCCTTTCTTTAAGCCCTTGTCTTTATAAAATATTGATTTTAGTTGGTAGTGGAATGTTAATTGTTGCTGCTTTTAACATCCATACTTGGCAAAATGAAAAGTCGTCAATCATATTAGTCCCTATTTTTTTAGTGTTTCTTTCTAATAACCACTGAAAATCTAGGATGAAAACCTCTACAATAAGAAAATATCAGTGAGAATTTCAGCAAATTTCTTTCCATCAAGCCCTAAGACCTGAAGATAAGAATGCACAAACCATTGTTTCATTTTTTTTTTTTTTTTTTGCAGAAAGAGTAAAGAAAGTAGCACATTGGAGAGAGTTAGAAAGACTTTTCTGGCATCTAAGACATTTTCCTTAAAAGATAAATGCTATTTATATCCTTGTCTCAATTAATCCCCAAGGAGATAGACTAAAATACCATTGACTGCTGAAATATTCATTATAATATAGTACCCCAAAGTAGGTATTAACATACCTGTTATGATTTAATTCTTTCTTTTTTTTTTTTTTTTGTAAGACAGAATTTATTCACAGAAAAGAAAGAAAGAATACAGAAAACATTAAGGCACCTTAATGTTAGAGGGAGAAAATTCTAGTGGGGAGAGAGAAGCTCTCTCCGTTTCTCTTCCAGTCTTTCCCCATCTCCTCCTTCAGGCCTTTAGTCTCAGGGTATATATAGGTGTATGGGTTCCTTGGCCAGGAAACAAATGAATACAGTTCCTTCCACCAGGGGCAAGGTGAATGAATGTATCAATGAATGGATACAGTCCTTTTATGGAATTGAGGCCTAGGAAATTCACAAGAAATTGACCTAGGCATAGGAGATGGGGGTTCCACATTTAGTCTTAAGTGTGAAGTGAAGGAGACACCAAGGCACAGGTGTCTCCTCAGCAGTTGTCCAGCCTTTTTGGC
>CAUYON010005370.1:0-15679 GCA_963573935.1 Arctocebus calabarensis | reverse complement strand
CAGTGGAGTCACAGCTCACAGCAACCTCCAGCTCTTGGGTCAAGCGATTCTCTTGCCTCAGCCTCCCAAGTAGCTGGGACTACAGGCACCCGCCACAGCGCCCAGCTAATTTTTTTTGATGCAGTTCGGCCGGGGCCGGGTTTGAACCCGCAGCCCTCAGTATATGGGGTCGGCGCCCTACTCGCTGAGCCACAGGCACTGCCCGAAACTTTTAATATAGTCTGGCCACCATTAATGGTTATATACAGGACAAGATCAAATTAGATTTAAGTGACAAAACGCCAATATTTTGTGATCCTTTCTGCATCTGAACCTCTCAGAGAGGATTAATTTTCAATTCGCGATCCAGCCCCTTAAACTGTAGCTCTAATTTCCTTTCCAGCTACAACAGGAATAAAGCCAATAAAACAGACTACCAGATTGTAGATGTGCTAATTGTCACATCTTGGGTAAAATACTTCATTTCTTTAAGTCTCGCCTTATAGGTGAAGTGGGAATAATAACGGTACTTCCTTTAAGGGATTATTGTGAATATTAAATATTACAGTGGTAGTGATATGAGCTCAATGTGCTGCAGCTATTACTACAGCATAAATTTCTTCCCCAAGATGCATCTCATTTTGCAAAAGGGTAAAATGAATTGGCTTGCATTGCAACCTGATTCCCTACCTTTAATAACTCTTATATTTTATCATTTTGTCTTTAGAGATCAGTATAAATTATATACATGCATATGTATATATGTCTGTGTGTGTGTGTGTGTATATATACACATATATACAGGGTGGATATAAAGCTCATGTGCAATTTAAAGTTACAACTATTTTAAATTGCACATGAACTTTATGTCTGCTCTGTATATTCAAAATATTAAGAAGGGATAACATATCTTGGCTTACCCCATGGGATTATATTCTGATTAACATATTGGCTTTGATCGTTCCCAAATTTTAAAGGCTACATATACTTTGCTAAATCCATCTGTGCACCCCAGGGTTGGTTTGGTTTACACTGCACAAAATATAAAAGAGCACAGCTGAGCTAAAGTGCAGCCTCTCACATTCAAGTCCCAAACCGCACAGAGGAATTTTAACAGGAAGAGTTCCATTAAGTTCCTGCATCTGGAGAAGGCAGCAGTAGAAGAGCTCGCTGTGTTACATTTGTCAGGGCAGCAAATAACATGCTAAATGATGTAGTTTCATATTTAAAATATAAAGGATTTATTTAAGGAGTAAGACTATAACTAATGGAAACTGAACTGTGAATAGAGTGATAACTTCGTCCTATTGACATTTAAAATATAAAACATATCCTTGAAGAAAATGAAAAATGCCATAAAAGCAAGTTTTCGTGCAAAGATAAGGTAATTCGCACCTCACTCAGTAAAGGGATTACCTATTGAGGTAAAAGATACATTCATTCACCTTGCCCCTGGTGGAAGGGACTGTACTCATTTGTTTCCTGGACAAGGAACCCATACACCTATATATACCCTGAGACTAAAGGCCTAAAGGAGGAGATGGGAAAGACTGGGAGAGAAACGGAGAGAGTTTCTCTCTCCCCACTAGAATTTTCTCCCTCTAACAGATGCCTTAATGTTTTCTGTATTCTTTTCTTCCTTTTCTGTGAATAAATTCTGTCTTACAAAAATAAAAAAAAAAAATGTAACTAGGAAAAAAAAAATAAAAAAAATAAAATTTTAAAATTAAAAAAAAAAAAAAGAAAAAAGAAATGCAGTCTGGATGTTTCTTAAAACGTTAAACATTTGCCCAACCATTTCACATATCAGTATTGCTGCAAAGACATGAAGCAGAAGTCTACACAAAGACTGTAAATGTTTATACTGGCTTTCCTGTAACAGCCAAAAACTGGTAACAGATTAAGTGTCCATCAGAAGAACGGAAGAACATCGTATATGTGCGTACAATTGAACAATACTCAACAGTACAAAGAAATTAACCACTGGTACATTTGAAATCTCAAAATTATTATTCTGAGTAAATGAAGCTAAACAAAAAGAATAGAATACATGATTTCATGACCTGCTATAAAACTATTAACACTGGGTACTAGCAAAGAGACTCACATACAGACTAGTGGAATAAACAGACGGTTCAGAAACCATCCTGCAAAAATGTGGTCAATTATTCTTAAATAAATGTGTCAAGGCAATTCAATGGGCACCCATCCAATGAAAAATAACGTATAGCTACATAAAGGGGAAAAGTGGCTGTCTGAAGACAGCCGTGGATGAAGAAATGAATTATAACTGGACATTAGCAACTTTGGAGGTGATGTATACATTCATATCATGATTGTTACTGTGTTTTCGTGGGTATGTACATAAGTCAACACTCATCAAATTATAAAATTTAAATATGCGAAACTTATCAAACATCAATTACACTTCAATAATGCTAATGTTGACAAAAGTAAAAGGGTAAAATTAAAATTTAAAATGGATTAATTTTTAGCCTAGATTTTTATGCTAAGCCAAATATACACATAGTTCATATTATAGTTGTCCAAGGGAGAAATGGCACTGATTCTTTAACTAGGTAGGTAGGAATATTTGCTATTAATGCTCCTAATTTGCTATTAATAGGCATCCAACATCTCATGGAACTTCGAGAAAATATCAGAAATATACATACAATTTACCTACACTACTATTAACAGACATAATTTCTATCAGGTAAAAATAAAAATTTGGTTATACTGGCAGCGTCTGTGGCTCAAAGAGTAGGGTGCCAGCCCCATATACTGGAAGTGATAGTTTCAAACCCGGCCCCAGCCAAGAACTACAAAAAAAAAAAAAAGATTTGGCTATACATCTATATTCCAATATGTGAACACTCACCTGTAAGTAGTGGAGGTGGGAGCTATGAACCCATAAACTATTGCTCAGTTATATTATCTCCGTATACCTCTATAGTCTTTTTTATTGGTAATCTGCCCACTTCATTATAACCATGTTTTGTGATACAGGTAATCATTTACCTTCCCTTACTTCAAACACAACAGATTGAGTCATTTGTGCATTTTTTTGGTCATTCTTCTTTTTTAATAGAGATACTTCCAGTATCCCTTTGTCTAAATTTATTAATGGCCTAATTTTTCATAAGAAATAATTTCCTTTAATGTTTTTCAGTAAAATTACCAAATAGTTCTTTTTAAAATGGTAGATACATCAAAAGTGTATGTCAACTTTGATCTGTAAAAGGCATACCTGAATAAATAACATCAGAGACAAGGAAAATAGAGACGCAAATAATAATTGATCTCTGGTCTTATAATTTTTTCTTTCTGAAGAGTAAGAGAGAGAGAAGATTAGCTAAGGAGGCTTTTGCAGAAATCTAGGTGCTACCTGAGCTGGGAAGTAACAGTGGAGGTGGAGATACTTAGAGCCAGGAACCACCGCAGGTAACAGTGAAGAAAATGGACATTTTATAATATAAAATATTATAATATCTAACCTATGTATTTAGAATTGTAGAATTCCCAACATGCCTTTGTACAACTGACTTTTCAGTATTTTGTCTTTCAAAATGTGAAGGTACCATTTAAAAAGCATGAATTTATTCTTTCCCAGAGAAAGGGAAGTAAGTGCTGAGTGAACAGTCATTACCCACCAAGTGCCTTGCTATACAGAGTATATTACTGCAGTAATATACAGTGCATATTACTACACTAATTTATAGTAATTAAGCTATGTATAAAACTAACCGACTGCAGTTATTTGCTCTAGTATCAGCATAAACCTAAACTCTTAATTATTTCCACTGTGCCTAACAGCAATTCCAAGGGCTCTAATGGCAATCAAAGAGCATATGTAATGAACTTGCTAGAGACACTTTTATGGCATATTAAATGCAATGGAAATGGAAGAGTTAGAAACTTTAAAGAATGGACATAGGAAATATTGCCAGTGAGGAGTCCCTACACCATTGCTGATTTCTACATTATACATTTGTCAGATTAAAGAAATAAAATTAGCATTGCTTAGCTATGCAACAATTGAGGAACTTGAAATGAACTCATAAATGTGCAAAGGGCACAAAACTCAATAAAAAACATTATTGAGTACTAGGGATGAGTTATAATTAGAAACATTAAGAATACACTTATTACAATTCCTGACGGATGTGTACAAAGTTCCAGACTTTTCTTTAGAGCTATCAGCAAATTCATATTGCTTTAAGCCTTCTAAAAAGAGCCTGGAAATCACAAAGACAGTAAAGTGACAGGCTCAGGAAAAGAGCATAGGTTTTGGAGTAATAGAAAATTGGAAATTCTACCCTGGATCTACCGTCAGGCAAGATACCAAGTCTCTCTATGCCTCACTTCCTTCATAATAGAAATAATAGTACACATTTAGGATTGTAATAAATATTAAATGAATAACGTGTGTGTGAAATCCTCAGCACACATACAGCCTTGACACATATAGCTTAACAAATGGCACCTGCCAGTCTTAAGGTTGCATTGTTGGTTTTTCTCAAGTTTCAGAAACAGACTGTTAGCCCAATCAGAAAGATGATTGGACTTTCCAAATCCTTTTTATATTCAGCAATTCCAAAATATTAAAGACAGGAATGACCCAATGTGCCATTATTTGTATCCTGTAAATTCATTAAGGATTCCATCCATGGATGAATAGATAAAGAAATCTGGTCTGTACATATACAATGGAATGCAAAGGAATTCAGCCTTAAAAAGGAAGAAATGCTGTCATCTGTGTCAACATGTGTCAACCCACAGAACACTGTGCTAGGTGAAGTGAGACAGGAAAAAAGACAAGCGTGGCATGATCTCATGGATATGTGGGATCTAAAACAGTTCACAGAATGGTGATTGCCAAGGGCTGAGGGAGGTGTGGGTAGGAGAATGGGGAGATGTTAGTTAAAGGGTACGGAAATTCAGATTCAGTTAGACAAGATGAATAAGTCCTGGAGATTTTGTGTACAACATAACGTTTATAATAATAATATGTTTTAGTTAATACTAATATATTTTATACTAGAAAATTGGTGAAAGACTAGATCTGAAATGTTTTCACACACAAAAATCACAAAAATGATAAGTATGCAAGGTGAGGGATATGTTTATCACCTTCAATTAATCATTTCACAATGTATAAATATCAAAACTTCACATTGTACAAAGTATATATAAGGTTTTTTTGTTTGTTTGTTTTGTTTTGTTTTTGAGACAGAGCCTCAAGCTAAACAGCTCACAGCAACCTCCAATTCCTGGGCTCAAGCGAGTCTCTTGCCTCCTCCTCCCAAGTAGCTGGGACTACAGGCGCCCACCACAACGCCAGGCCATTTTTTGGTTGCAGCCATCATTGTTGTTTGGCGAGTCTGGGCTGGATTTGAACTCACCAGCTCAGGTGTACATGGCTGGCGCCTTAGCCCGTTGAGCCACAGGCGCTGAGCCTAAGTTTTGTTTTTTAATGAAGGAGTACACAAGGTGAGTTTGGAGGACAGGGAGTAGCAGGTGGCGGGAAGAGCTCATCGGGATGACCTTCGGGTGGTGAAATGCTTGGCTGCTTGGCTTAGTTGAGGAATAGCCAGGAAGTCAGCCATGCTGGAACAGAATAAGCAAAGGAGAGGATATGAGGTCAGAGGGAACATGGTGAGGGGGATATTATTGGGGGCCTTGGAGACATTATTCAGCCTGTAGACATTTTACTACCTGAGGAGGGGACCCAAAGGAGGGTTTGGGGAAGGACCCTAACCAGGTTTGTATGGTCAGAGTAGAGCACAGTAGCGCTGTGGGAGCAGAGACACCACCTCTTGCATGAGACAAGAGGAGACGGTGATTTAGACCTGACACTTGCACAACTTCAAGGCTGTGTGAGTTTTATTCTAAGTAAATCAGAATTCATCAAGGCTCTATAAAGAAATAGTCCTCCATCGTTTTGTAAATTCTGTATAAGGAAAACACGCACAGGCTGCTGGAAGGACATATTTTACAACTATCTCAGAAATGTACTGGAAATTGAAATGTGCTAAGATAGGTTTGGAATTCTACAGTCCTATCTGTTTAAATAGAAATACACCCTTTCTTCCCTTCCGGCCTCTGAGGCTCTCCTTGACACCTTGGAACATCACAGCCCAACTTAACACATCCTGCTCCCCTCATTCTTATTTTTTTTATTACAAGGCATTCATTACTATCTGATATGTATCAATTATTTTTTTTTTATTTTATGCCCACTTTGTTTTGATATAAATTCTTGGGAAGCTTAGACTTTCCATTATTGTATCCCAGCACCTAGAACAAAGTCGGTAAGTACGAAGTACTCAATGAATATTTCTTGACGGAATAAATGATTAAATACATAAAATATATATTACTGTTACCACTTACACGAAAGAACCTAGTTCAAACTTAGAGAATCTAGAAAGATTTTTTTAGATAACTGTAAAAGATTAACTGTTCCTAACCAGCTGAAGAAGAAGGGAAAAAGTGCTTCAGATGAAGAAAAAAGAGTGTGCTGGAAAGAATGGCATGTTTGAGGAATTAAGATAGTTTATCCCTACTGGTCTATAATTCGTACTTGGGATCTCGCCATGGCTATGACATAAGTACAGAGCAAATCATCTAAACATTTTCCGTGCTGTGCTAAGAACGTTGGAATTTTTTCATCTTTTTTAAAATCACTGTTTTATTTTGAGGTGGAGCACTCCTAGGGAAAAATGCACAAACCACACATATACTGCTTCATGAATTATTATAAAACAAATACCCTTGTAATCATAACCCTGATAAGATACTCACATTCCAGAGCTCTGTTAATGCCCTGCACTCATCACTTTCTGAGTCTAAGTTGCCTATTTCAGAACTGGTAAACGCACCACGGATAAATCACACCACAATGAGGAAAACGGCTATTCCTCAAGGTAAAAGGAGAAGAGAGATGTGTGATGGAAAGATAATGAGAGCTTTCCCTCCCCAAGTCACGGATGTAGTTAGGACATCAATTCGACATTCAGTTCTGAAAAGAACGGTAGCAAAAGTGAACTCTATTAATGTATTACCTTAAAAATGAACTGTTTAACCATCTGTTGAAAAAACAGATGCAAACCTTTGAAACTGCTTATAAATCTGTGGGGGTATTTTGTTGTTGTTTGTTTTCCAATTATTGTTTTCAGATAAAAACCTCTGCACATAAAAGTCACAGAATATTAGATTTTTGGCATACCACAAATATTGGCTATTCCTTAGCTCTTTGGTAAGTGTTATAAACAATCTTGTTGCCCCAATTATTCATTCATTTATTTACATTAACACACATTTTTTATTGCCTCATTTCAAAAGAAACCCTCTCTTGAACCCAAGCCATCTATTACCATCTGATATATATCAAGTATTAATTTTTTAAATTTAATGTCCACTCCATTATGATACAAATTCTTGGGAAGCTTTGGCTTTATCTATGTTATCGAATCCCAGTGCCTAGAACAAAGCCTGGTAAGCACTGGCACTCAATAAATATTTATTGAATATTATACAATATAAGTATATAAATAATTAAATACATAAAACATATATGACTATTAACACTTACGCTAAAGGACCTAATCCAAACTTAGAGTGTCTGGAAAGAAGTTACTGTCTTCTATTATTGCTGATAACTCTTCAATGAATAGCTCTACCCTGAACCCCCCACCAAACTGCAGCTTTGTTTATGCAACTGCCTAATTGATGGCATCGCCTGAATTACTATAGATGTCCCATTTTACCTTCGATGTTTCTTCCTTGATCCCTCCTTCTATTTTTTCACCATTTTAGTGATGCGAATTCCAACCTTCCAATTACCCGAATCAAGAAACTTGAAGATACTCTTGATTTTTTTTTTCTATCCAGTAAAGGAGTAGAAATAAAAAAGAGATGATGCCCACAGACTGAGCTTTCATTTGGGAGGATGCAAAGGAACTGGCAAGGGAAACTGAAAAGACATGGCTGGTAAAGTGAAGGAGCGATATCCTGAGCGCTAAATGAAGAAAGCATTCTAAGTAGAGAGAGTGATCACCGTGTCAAATGAAGTTGACAAAAAACACCTAATATTGAGATTGACTCAATTGATAAGATGGTAGAAGGACAACCATAACATTAACTTTAGAAATTAGCGTGAAGTAGCTGGTACTCATTCCACACTGTGATTGGTGCTTCCCAAGAATTGCTTTTATTCTTTGGAAAAAAAAATCCTGCCTGCATATGATTATCCTCATACAAAAGATAAGGAAACTGGCAGTTGTAAAGAATCAACACTTCCAATTTAGTAAGATACAGAGCTGAGATTCCAACCCAGGACTGCTTGGTTCCAGAACACACCTCTTTCCAACATGGCCCGCCACCTCTTTTTGACCAGTTTTCTTCAATTAGGTTAAATCTATGGATATTCTACAAGAGGTCTCTCTTCTTATTTTTAACACTATCTGTAATCCCCTAAAAATTATACCTACCAGTATAGCAGATAAATATTAAACGACTATGCTGGCCCCCAATATCATAGCTATCCTTCCGGGTTTCCAGTACAGACAGAAGGCGACTTTGCTTTACTCTTGACCTACGTGAAACCGTGATGCCTAAAAGGGTATATAGATTAGAATCTGGCCGGTGTGCTCCGTACTCCCTGTTTCACTATTCTGCATTTTTCTTTCTTACATAGTTCTATTCTGAGAAAAAGTAAATGTTAAATGTTAACAATCACCTCATTGCTGTAACAATAAAAGGCATTTTTTGATATCTTTGGTGACAATGAGAGAAGCTGAGAAGTGTGAAAAGACAGGACTGAGTGGAGTCTTTTATAGGCACATAAAAGCTAAATGACAGAGCCCTTTATATTTCTGCCAAAATGTAAATTCTTGAGTATATTAAAGACTAAAAGCTTCATCTTTATAAAACTGACAAAATACATCAGACTTTAATTGTCAGTAGCATGATAATGGAAAGGAAATGTGGCTTAATTGGAGTTCTCTCCCTGGAAAGACAGGGTTTAGTAGTGTCATTTTAATTATTTCTAGCCATTAATCCTGCAATCATCTATTACTTTCTCCATATATTACACCAGGAAGTACTCCCTGCTGTAAATGCAATGGTATTTAAAAGGCAAATGCCCAGTGAAAACAAAAAGACGCAGAAAAGATTCATTGCCTCAGCAACTGCTCTGGAGAACCGTAAACGGACTTTTAAATCATGGATAGTCAGGATGATGAATATTGCTAATTTAATTATTAACCATAAGCATTCTTGCATCAGACATCCATTTAACCATTACTCCTATCTGTTGAATTAATTAATTAAATAAGTAATAAGATATTTTTCTTTAATCTGAATCTTTATTTTGATACTGCTTTTGCACAGCTGGATAAACATATCACTAAAATCATTCCACAGTAATAGGTATCTGTGGCAATAGTAACTGACAGCCTTCCCCAAAAGGTGAAGAACTGTAAGAGAAAGACATTGTCTTAATCTTTCTATGCACCGTACCCAGTACAAGCCCAACAATTACTCTTTTTTCTTTTGCCTTTTAAAGAAACCAGACTCATTTATGCAATAGATTCTTTTTTAATTTTAATTTATACTGCATGAAACTACATAAGATTCCAATGCTCACCCATGAATTTTTCTGATTTCAGGATTCCCATTTTACCTAACATTTCCAGACACAATTTAATTTACAAATACTTAAATGTATATGTTTAGCCATTTTTAATGGTAAATTTACTTTTCATAGATCTTTATTCTCTTTGATTCACAAAGATTACATTATATCTGATATTTAATTAAGAATTAATATATTGCAAGTTGCAAGCAGTTGACTGATTTTTTTCCAACTGTTTTCAAAGCATATATGTATTCCAGTATGCCTAATGTTACATGCCCCCCTAACCTAAGAGAGATTCAAATGGCCACTTACAACATTATGTTAAGTAAATGCTGAGTTTAAAATCCATTTGCCAGAACCTATCTAAATAGGACCATTTTCAAATAGTAATTTTTTCTGAGAAATCTACTACTGAGAAAGTAGAAATTTAGGAAATTAGGAATTTATTTTAATTAAAAGCCAATTTCTAGCAGCGCCTGTGGCTCAGTGAGTAGGGCGCCAACCCCATATACCAAGGGTGGTGGTTTCAAACCCGGCCTTGGCCAAACTGCAACAAAAAATAGCTGGGCGTTGTAGCAGGTGCCTGTGGTCCCAGCTACTTGGGAGGCTGAGGCAAGAGAATCGCCTAAGCCCACGAGCTGGAGGTTGCTGTGAGCTGTGATGCCACAGCACTCTACCAAGGGTGACAAAATGAGACTCTGTCTCTAAAAAAAATAAAAATAAAAGCCAATTTCTAAAATAGCTTCTAGTGTAAGTACAATTTCATCATGATCTCCTGTATGTGTGATCTATATTATGATATCTAGATGTGACCTTTATAATAGAAAAAATTGTAATGGGGGCAAAATTAACTTATACACAAAGAGTTATGGCACAAAAGTGAACTCATCCTGTAGAAATTCTCAGCCATCAGGATTGAAGATAAAAAAGATATTTATGGCCAACCAATCGCTACCAAGGAATAGACGGGTAATTAAGAAGATATATTCTCCAGATACATCTGGAGTCTGATGACCTGAGTTCAAAGTCTGAACCACCATTTACTGGCTGTGTAACCTTAGTAAGATGATAAACTTCTCTCTACAGCAATTTTCTCTTCCATGATAGACGATAGTAATTATCCCTACTTCATACAATTGATATGAGGATCAAATGGATAATAAATGTATAGCATTTCCTAGTATAAATTTTCAACCATAATTAGATATTTATAATAATTATAATTTTTTATTTAAATAGCTCATTCTGCATGTATCCTGACTGCTTCAGTCTTGCCATCTAAACACAAATCTCTGTCTTTTTTAACTAGGGTATTTAGATTCTAATCAGTTACTAGTATACTAATATCAATGGTCATAAAATATTTGTGCCAAGGAAAATCTTAGAAATCATTTCATTCAAACTTTCTCATTTTTAAGACCCAGAAAGTTTGTGACTTCCTTGAAATCAAATAGCAAACTTAAAACATTATAAAACTTCATGGAATATAGATGATATCTGGAATACAGACTACCATGAGCTCCCTAAATGTTTTCTTTGATAAGATTCTCTGACTTTTTGTAAAAGATTAACTTAACAAATCTTAGCTGAAAGAAAATTTTGATCAGCTGAATTTTCTACTTACCCATCAGTTCTTTTATATTTTTATTTAATTAGAAATTGACAAATTATAGTTATACATATGTATGAAGTACAATATGATATTATGAATCATAATGTGCAATGATTAAATCTAATTAGCATGCTTATCATCTCAAATACTTTTCCTTTTTCCTGGTAAAAACTTTTGAAATTTATTCTCTTAGCAATTTTATCATGTACACTACATTATTATTTACCATATCACCATACTGTGCAATTTCTCTTCTAAAAAATGTATTCCTCCTATCCTCCTGTCTATTTGAGCCTTTGACCCCTTTGACTATCACCTCCCCCTTTGCCCACTTCCCCAGCCTCTGCTTCTCGGAGTTTGATTGTTTCAGATTTCACATGTGAGATCCTGCAGTATTTTTCGCTCTGTGCCTGGCTGATTTCGCTTTACACAATGTTCTCCAGGATCATCCACATTGCTGTAAATAACACGTCTTTCCTTTTAAAGTTGAAGGGCAGTCCATTGTGTAGAGACTACATTTTCTTCATCCATTCACCTACATGGACACAAGCTGATTTCTGAATCTGGCTATTGCAAATAGTGCTGCAGTGATTATGAGAATGCAGATGTGTTTCTCTTCAACTGATTTCAAAGCTTTTAGATAAATACCTGGAAGTAGGATGGCTGGATCATGTGATAATTCTATTTTTAATTTTTTGAGGAATCTCCATAGGGTTTCCCATAATGGCTGGACTAACTTGCATTTTCCCCAGCAGGATACTAATGTTCCCTTTTCTCCACATCCTCACCAACAGGAGGAAGATTTTTTTCTCTATTCTGACAGTTGGGAGGTGATAGCTCATTGTGGTTTTGATTTACATTTCCTTAATGACTAGTGATAATAAACATTTTTTTCACATTACCTGTTGGCCATTTCTATATCTTCTTTTCAGAAATATCTATTCCGATCCCTTGCACATTTTCAATCAGATTATTTTTTCAATAGAGTGAAGTTTTCTATATATTTTGGATATTAACTCCTTATCAGATGTATGGCTGGCAGATATTCTCTCCTAATCTATAGGTTATCACTGTTAATTGTTTCTTTTGTTGTGCAGAAGCTTTTAAGTTGTGGTGATCCTATTTGCCTATTTTTAGTTTTGTTGCCTGAGCTTTTAGGGTCAAATCTAAAACAGCTTTGCCCAGACCAATATCACACAGTTTTTCCCTATGTATTCTTCCAATGGTTTTAGAGTTTTATGTCTTTGGTTTAAGTCATTAATCTATACTGTAAATTGCTTTTTAAAATGTAGGATGAGATAAATAATACAATTTAACTCATTCACAAATGGATATCCAATTTTCTCAAGACTATGTATTGAAGAAACTGTCCTTTTTCTATTGTATACTCTTGGCATCATGTAATCTGTACATGTGTGGATTCATTTCCAAGCTTTCTATTCTGTTCCATTGGTTAATAAGTCTGTTTTTATGCCAGCAAATGCTATTTTAATTACTATAGCTTTGAAGCATAGTTTTAAATCAGGTAGTGTGATACTGTCAGCTTTGTTCTTTTAGCTCATGATTGCCTTGGCTCTATGGGCCTTTTTTGTGGTTCCATATGAATTTTAGTATTATTCTTTTCTATTTCTATGAAAGATGACATTGGAATTTTGATGAGGACTGCAATGAATCTGTAGGTCCTTTTGGTTGATAGGGGCATTTTAACAATATTAATTCTAATACATGAGCATGAGGTATCTTTACATTTATTTGTGTCTTCAATTTCCTTCATTAACATTTTATAGTTTTCAATATACATAATTCTTACAATTCAAACATGTGGAAATATTAACCTATCACACATTATATTGCCTTTTTCCATTCCAAAAGTAAGTTATAAACATTGAAAAGAAATAAAGAATTTTCCCATCATCTGCTCTGCTTCCCTTCCTCAGACATAATCAGTGTAATAAGAATTTGGTATGCATCTATTCAAATTTTTTTTTTGCTCATTATCATCTATTTAAATACTTTTTCTAGGCCAGGATTTGTTTTACAACTAATGGGCAACTTAGGGAATATTAGATAATATGATTGACTATCTTTTTAATCTAAAATCATTTTCTCATCTCAAAATAGATTGTTTATAGGAAGAGTTTGGCTATGAAGATGGTCTGCAAGAAGTGTGTTACATATAGATACAAAATTATAAATGGATGAACATTACAAAGTGAGAGCCAAATGATAACTTTTATTAATAAGTGATATGCTTATGAAAGGACCATAAGTTCATAATCACTCCAATGTGCTTCATCAGGCATTTTATAAATACTCAACTGTTCTGTTAGTACCAGGACAATAAACAGTAAGAAAATAGAATACCAAGGAATATCCATTCCCACAAAATGAATTTACCAACATAAACTTGATGATTAAAAGAATAAATACTGCATAAATGCAAAGCTATATAAAATTTATTATTGTGTAGCCTAGAAAATTCATTTTCTATACAAAAGCAAGCTGGAAGTTGAGGATTTGAATTAACAGTCACTTGTTTGATTTTGAATTTCTTCAGCAAAAGAAGCTGGACCCAAGCACATCCTTTAAATATCCCAAGCTACAAATGCTTGTAGAACAGACAGCAGACTTCAGAGTCTGCTTTTATTTCAACAAAGGGAAAAAAATTACATTTGAAGCTCAAAGTAGTTCTCATTTTAAATGCGTACACATAAATGCATTTATACATATTACAGATACATAACTTGCTTTTGGTGAAATGCAATATCTGTGAACTATTTTAATTACACAACATGATATTTTCCCTAGATAAATTAAATGACCCTTTCTGAGCATCTAGTTTTTATTGTCTAGCTTTAAGGTTTTAGTTCAAACATGTCATCTTATAAACCTGAGTACCCTATGTTCACATTTAACTCAAGTGAGAAATATTAGAAACTATACTGACAGGTCATCAAGTTAATAAATATTGCAAAGTATTTGATTCAGATTTAGTCTTATGAATTATGACAGTTAAATGATTGAAAAGCATTTCTCAGTGTCAGCAAGTCTTTTTTAGGGTTACTTGATAAATTGGTCAAACTAAGCCATTTCAAATGCTATGAAATGGAGAATTATACCAAATTTATTCTAATTCTCTTTAAACTGTACTTAGAAGACCAATATGGCCAAACTTTAAAAGGCATTGGAATGAATACATATAACAGTATCAAATCTCTTGGTTCCAAAAAGCAAAGGACCTCTACAAAGCTTTGTAAAGCCAGGTTTTTAAAAAAGAGAGAGAGAGAGCTAATTGATTATCATTCGACATACATTGTCTTTTTTCTTTTCTCTTTTTTTAAGGATTTTCGGCACCTCTGGTCATAGCAGGTGTTTTTGGTGGGTGGTGGGGAGCCTGTCTGTGAAAACTGTTACATCAGGAAGCCAACTCCTGCTCATGCCCTGACTCTCCTACCATGGCAACCGGCCACATCATTGCTATCTGCTGTTTATGAGGCTCTTAAGACATCCCGCTCCCAGCTTTCAGTAAGTCTGGTCACAGTCAGCTTAAGGGAGATATTTAGGGGCTAACCCCTGTAGCACAAGCAACCCCATCAAAGGAGGTTCTGTAGCCAGGTAATAATAGTGATGAATTCATTTTATTACAAAAACTTATTCCTTTTTCTTCCTTGTATAATTTATAAATTAGGACAAATTTCCTAAAATTATTATATATTTGCAATAGACTCAAGACTGGCCCTTTAGGAAACTTAGAAAAACCTCCTAGTATTTTCATTAAGAATTTCCCTCTATCGGAGGTAACTGGTGGGGCCACACCTACAGTGCATCTTAGAAGGGTACAGGCGGAACTTTACTAAATGCAGTATACAAATGTCTCTTCATACAATAACTAAGAAAATGCCATGAAGGCTATGTTAAACAGTCTGATGAAAACATTTCAAATTGTATATGAAACCTGCACATTGTACCCCCTGATTGCATAATGATTTAATAATAACAAAAAAAAGAGAGAGAGAGAGGCTTAGGGAGGCAATGAGAAAACACACCCAATTGACACCTGACTCCTTAGAGGGAGGTCAGATTATTGTAAAAGACAAATTTATCCCTCAAGTGGCCCCAGACATTCAAAGAAAACTCCAGAAATTGGCTATAGTACCAGACCATAACCTGGAGAATCTTCTTAAAACAGCCGCTACGGTCTTTTGTAACTGAGATCTGGAGAGAAAGGAGGAAAAAGAGAGAAAGGAACAGAAAACAATGACAGCTCTAGCAATGGCACTCTGACAAATGAGCAACCTTTAGGGGCAGAGGGAAACCAGAGGAGCGAAAAACAAGTGCTTCCATTGTGGTCAGACTGGCCACTTCAGAGAAGACTGCCCCCAGCAGTACCACCGGCTGGGCAAGCCACCTGGCCCCTGTCCAGAATGCAAGGGTGACCCCTGGAG
>CAUYON010005369.1:0-10020 GCA_963573935.1 Arctocebus calabarensis | reverse complement strand
TCTTCCCTTTCCCTGTCTTCTGTGCAATAATTGGGTTGTAACCTTCACTTAAAAGATATTATGCCTCCAACAAAGGCTTAATAACCAGAATACACAGAGAACTCCAATGTATTTGCAAGAAAAGAACAAGAGATCCCATCTCAGGATGGGCAAAAGATCTGAAAAGAAACTTCTCTAAAGAGGACAGGCGCACGGCCTTCAGAGTGTCTCTTCTGTTTGACAGGCGACCTGGATTGACAGAGTCCTCTTGTTCCCTAAGCCTGTGAGGTTAGGAGAGGAACAAAGCCGGCATCCTCTACAATTGTTGGTTCTAGTCGAATATGATGTGGTAAAGGTTTTCATATGATTATTGTCCATTGATATACGTTCTTTGATGAAATTAAGGTTTGAGGCCCATTTTATAAATGGGTGATTTGTTTTCTTATTGTTGAGTTTTATGACTTTTTTGTATATTTTTATTAGCATTTACTTACCAGACATGTCTTTTGCAAATATCCTCCCACTCTGTGGCTTCTCTTCATTCTTTTGACAGTGAGAGAGCAAAAAATTTTCAGATCAATAAGCACCGACTTTCTAACTTTTTTTACAAATAAGAACTACGCTGTTGAATCTAAAAGCTCCTCATCAAACTCGGTGCCTCCTATGTTTTCTCCTGTTATTTTCTAGAAAGTCTAATTTTGTGCTTTAAGTTTATACCTATGACCTATGTTAAGTTATTTTTTGTGAAAAGTATAGTCCACACTTGTACTTTTGCATATGAATGGCTGGTTGTTCTATCATCATTTCCTGGGAAGACTATTTTTGCTGCATTATTTTGTGTTAGATGCGTTGTCGGAGATCAGTTGACAATATTTATGTAGCTCTGTTTCTGGGTTCTCTCTTCTGTTACATTGAGACTTGTATGCGATGTTTTGCCAATGCCACAGTGTCTGGGTTACTGTATCCCAGCCCATCACAGCTGGTACCTACTTCTTCCTTTTATGTACAACTACAGCCAGGAGGAAGCTACCAGCAAACTGAATTGAGGGAGTAAATAAAAAACACCAAAAGAAATGTGATTCATAAAACAAAAAATAGCAGAGGGTTATAACAGTGGATCCTAGCTCCAGAGGTCATGTCACAGCAAAAGGGGGTTAACCATGTCGAGACTCCAGGAAGCACAAAACAAAACCAATATAGCACCGTCAGAGCATTGGAAATGTTTCAACCTTCAGCTAATCGTGTCTAAGTGGTTGACAGTCTTCTCAGAGCATTTTAGCAGAAACTAAGAAAAAATAAGATTCAAAGTCAGTATTAATTAAAGTAAAAACGAAAAGTTGTAAAAGTTGAAACAACCACAGTAGACCATTAAGGCCAACATAGAGCATGATAAGCAAAATGATAAAAATGTAAATAATAGTAATGTCAAACCAAATATTGAGACAGAATTGAATTCTAGGTGGAGGAGGAAAGTAGAGGTGAGAAACAGCGGTGTAAACAACACAAGCCTTTAACCAGTATAATAGAAGCCAAGAAATGTACATAGTCTGAAATGCATACTGTAAGGAATTAAATTATGAACGTATTGTATAACATATAAAAACAAAAATAGGCTGGACTCACTGATTCACACCTGTAATCCCAGCACTCTGGGAGACTGAGGCACGTAGATTGCCTGAGATGAGGAGTTTGAGACCAGTTTGATCAAGACCAAGACCTTGTGTCTAAAAATAGCTGGACATTGTGACAGGTGCCTGTAGTCCCAGCTAGTCAGGAGGCTGAGGCAAGAGGCTCTGTTGAGCTCAAGAGTTTGAGGTTGCTGTGAGCTGTGATGTTACAGCACTCTAACCAAGTCAACAGAGTGAAACTCTGCACATATATATATATATATAAATTTCATATATACATATATACATTTTTATGAAAATAAAGCAGTGAGTGCCACTAATTCTAGGAATATAACAGAGCCTGGGAATATGGGTATCAAAAAGAGACTGTCATTTTTGTTATAAGATTTTCTGTACTATGCAATTTAAAAAATAAAAAAAAATCAAAGCATGTATTACTATAGAATTTTGACATTTAAATTGTTAGTTAAGTTTATGCAATTTTACCAGTTGCAAATATATTCACTGCAGAATTTTGGCATCACCAAAAGCACATCTGGAAGTTACATTTCTCAGTAAGCTAAAAATAGGACACAGGATTCACCTGAAGGGTGTTAATAGCTTTCTGAGAAGGAGGGATTAGAGTGCTGCTACAGAACCCTGAAGTGTTTACAAGTCACACACACCTGAGGCACCTCTCAGATCCTGTTTTCCTGGAACTCTTGAGACCTCCCAGCTCTTTGTGTGTCATCTGGATGGAGAATTATCCACCTATAATTTCTGAAATACATGCTGGGAAATGTCTTTGGAAGAACGCTATCTAAAGTCATTTATAAGAGATTCAAAATTTTAGTAAAATATCAATGCCAAGACTTTACCTGCCTACCACATGTCACTGTAGTCACATAAACAATAAAATTATATCTTAAAGTCATTTTTCTCTTGCCATTTTAATAGTTTGAAGTGCCAAATGTAGGGATGTCAATATTTAAAGGGTAAGGATATATTTCAAATATAAGCCCGCTGGGATCAGTTTTAAAGGATAACCAGGATCTATGTAGCTTCATCAATAAATTGTGTTACCATAATTTCAGAAATGATTCAGTTCCACAGTTGTGCGATGCTTTTATGGGTGTTGAAAAATGTAGCAAGATCCATAAAACCACTGTTTTAGTGTTGTGCAAGAAAACAAGTAGGGAATGCAGACAGGGCATTGACTCTTCAAAATCGGAAGGCTGAGGACTGTCTTTGACACTTCAATGGAGCAAGGGGAAGAAGACTGAGAGAAAAAGAGGGGAGAAGGCATGAAACACTCCAAAGGGTGCCCTGGAGGATACTTAGGGAGAATGCGCCATGGATGGCAAATGGCATATGAGGGGGAGAAGCCAAGGCTTTTTAAGTAGATGTATTAAAGATTTGTCAAGGTCAAGTTCTGCCCAATGTGCTCCATATACAACAACTCAGTGAGTTAGAACCAGATTGCAACACTTCCTTAGAAACCAACAAAAAAAAATTTAAGGAGAAAAGCAATTTAAAGAAATCAAATTTAGGAATACCACACAAGGCTGATATGTATCTCAAAGAAAAGAAACTGGAAATCACTGTTAACATGGTTGAATTGTAAAACTGATGATCAGCTATGGAAAGAATGGCTAAGACGCTTGATAGAGGACGCTCAATCTAGCAGTTAAAATGGAAATCAAAATACCCTACAGTAAAATCAAAGACAAATACAGATGTAATTTCTTAGAAAATTAAAGTAATGCAGTGTTTGTCAAAAATTTGTAAAAATCTTAGGTTAAACTTAGGTTTTAAGGATTATTTCAGAGAATAATAGATTGCTTATTACTGATAGTAACAAATAGTAGTATTTTGACATTGCAATTTTTAAGTGATCTTAATGAAATATTTAAAGTAATTTTAAGCAAAATTTTTATTTAAAGGAATTTTTGGCAATTATTTGCAAAGTGAGGTACCTCTCCAGTGATTTTTTTGATATAAAGACCTACTGTACTAGTTGAGTGTCTGCAAACTTAAATTTATAACTCTTGTTTCCCAAAGGCTACGAGTATGATTAATAAATAAATGTCATTATATTTGCTTAAAAATCAAGTTAAGTGTTAGTGATATTTGTATGCCTGGAAATATTCTTATACACTTATCCACATCTTTCCTTCTTCCACTTTCTTCCTTTCCTTCTGAAAATTCATATTCAACTGGGGTCATTTTCTTCCCACCTGAAGCACTTCCCCCCCGTGTTTTTGTCCCTTGAGTCTGCAAATGATGAATCCTTTTTGGTTTTGTAAGTCTGAACAAGTCTTTTATTCTGTCATCATTTTATGAGATTTTTCTGCTGGATATAGAAGTCTAGGGTATAAGTTTTTTTTTTCTTTTTTCAGCAAGGAAAAAGATATTGCTATACTTTCTTTTTGTTTACATTTTTTTATTGTTTAGGGTTAATTGAATGTACAATGAATTAGGTTACCATGTTCAATGTTTGCATTTGTTAAGTAGAGTCTTTCTTATAGTTGTGTCCTTCCAACAAGAGGTGTGCCACACACACACGCTAACATTGTGCCCATTAAGTGGGAGCACACCTACACCCTTCCCTCCGCCCTGCCACCCCCTGAGTTCCCCGGACAACCCACCTTCAATAGATTTGAGTTTTTTTACTGCCTTCATATTAGAATTGAGTACAATGGATTCTTGCTTCTCCATTCTTGTGGTACTTTACTAAGAAGAATATGTTCCAATTCAATTCAGGTTGATACAAAAGATGTAAAGTTTCCCTCTTTTTTAAAGGCTGAATAATATTCCATGGGTGTACATACACCACAGCTTGTTGATCCATTCCTGGTTTGGTGTGACTTTAGGCTGTTTCCATATTTTAGTGATTGTAAATTGAGCTACAATAAATAGTCTAGTGCAAATGTCCTTATGATAAAATGATTTTTTTTTCGTCTGGGTAATAGTGGGACTATGGGGTCAAATGGGCGGTCTAATTTGAGTTCTTTGAGGATTCTCCATACTCCTTTTTTTTTTTTTTTTTTTTTTTGCAGTTTTTGGCCGGGGCTGGGTTTGAATCCACCACTTCCAGCATATGGGGCTGGCACCCTACTTCTTTGAGCCATAAGCGCCATCCAAGGATTCTCCATATTTCTTTCCAAACAGACTGTATCAGTTAGTAGTGCTTTCACTGTTTTAGAGGTAATCTGCTGACATCTTTATTTTTTGTTCCACTGGGTGTTTATAATGATTATGTCTTTTATTACTAATGTCTTTTAAGATAATTTTTAAATCACTGTTTTTGAAAAGTCTAAGCCACCTGGGTGCAATTGTCTCCTCTTCTGTCTGTGCTTAGCATTCATGGAACTGCTCAGACCTACAGATCTATAATTTTCCCTAAATTTGGGGACTTTTCAGCTGTTATTTCTTGGTATTTCTTCATATTTTTTTCCTCTGTCTACCCTTGAGCATGCCAATGATTTTAATGACACTTAATAATGTTTTCCATTGATTCACTATTGTTTCATGTTTCCCCCCTGGGTTCTTGCGGGGTCTTCATTTTCATTAATCTTTTCTTACACAATGTGAAATCTACCAATAGCTCTTCTAGTTTTTTCATCTCCAACATTATAATTTTCATTTCTACCAGTTTGATTTTGGTTTATTTCTAATGATCATATTTCTATGTAATTTGGGACATATGGAATGCAGTTATAACTCTTAATCTCCTAGTTTTCTAATTTTAACATCCATGTGATCTCCGGAACTGTTTCCACACATTGTTGCTGTTGTTTTATATTATCTTGGTTCATATTTTCTCGCATTTTTACGTGCCTTTTAAATTTCTACTGACTCACATAGGGTGAATTTTATCGTGATGAGAGATTGTTGGGCATCTCAAAAGTTGCCCTGAAGTCACCATACATAGGGAAAATGAAAAAGCACAGCTAAATATAACTTTATGTACAAAATATTCATTGAAACATTGTATAGAGAGGCAGCAATCAGAATATTTGGTAATATTTTGTAAAATGTTTTAATGAAAATTTTGTAAATATACTATCACCATCCATCACCTTATTCTGACAATAAAATTTGATGACACTGGAACTATTTTAAATGAATAGCGATTATCAAATGTCTTTGTATATGTTAAGGGTGCATTGATGATAATTATTAACCAGAAAGTAATAGTCAATATTTTTCAAGACAGAAGATACACATGTGCAGTGTGAACTATAACATTCTAGACTTATATGTTAGAGAATGTTGAGATACCTGGAAAAAATAATTGTCTTGTATGGATGCTTACAAGGGAAGAATTTTAAAGAACACATAATTGTAGATATTCTTTAACTTTAATTTAATGTAATTAAAATGAACATATTAATGCCATATACTAGAAATTTAAAAGTAAATTTGTTTAGAATGATATGTCCTAAAATGTATAATTATAGAGAACTTCATGAATGAAATGAATAACTTCTGGGGAGGAGCCAAGATGGCAGTCTGTAGCCAGCTTTCTGCAGACACTTCACGTCCAGAAGGAGAGTTAAAGGACAGAAACTTAGCGAGAAACCCAACGTTTTGGAGCTGAGCCAAGAGACAAGGTCAAGGAACGCACATCAACCCTGTTGGAGCTTCCTGTGACCCCAAGGATACAAATAAAAGGTACAGAGCACATCACCAAGCAGACGGAAGTTCCCTCCCCCAAGAGAACAGCTCGCAGTATACGCCATACCTCCATACAAATAAGTGAGCAGAGTTCAGATGTCTCCCACTCTACCCCACGGGAGAGACCCTCTAAAAACTGGACCTCCTTCCCCTACTACGGTGCTGCGGTGCTCTCCTGCCAGGCATAAAGCTGTATAAAACTGTATATATAAAGCTGTATAAAACTGTGTATATAAAGCTGTATAAAACTGTATATATAAAGCTGTATAAAACTGCAAGTTGGAACTCCCGGCACTCCCCTCCACTCTC
This sequence comes from Arctocebus calabarensis, assembly GCA_963573935.1. NCBI lineage: Eukaryota > Metazoa > Chordata > Mammalia > Primates > Lorisidae > Arctocebus > Arctocebus calabarensis. The sequence continues at coordinate 3,445 of CAUYON010005369.1, read as the reverse complement.
ACTCTAAGGTCTGGGGGTCTGTCCCCCACAGAGTCCAGATTCTTGGGCACTTTCTCGAGGGGTGTGGACAGGGCACGGGCTGCAGCTGGTCTGTGCTACTCTCCCGGCTCGGGAGAGGTGAGAGGAGAGTAAGCCGAAAGTGGCTGGCCAAAGTGGACCAAAGCTTTGCTAAATTTCAGCCACACCTGGCCCTCAGGGGATGACAGCTGAGACAAAGGGCTGAAGCTCACAGTTGAGTCAGGACTATTAGCAACCCAGCACCTCTTCCACAGGGCACAAATTCTGCGAACTTGTTCTGTTCTATCAGCTTTTTCATCTACTTTACATCAATCAGGGACAGGGCTGGAACTGAGTGAATCGCCCCAGGCCCTAAAAAGTACCCAGGTTGTCAGGTCTCACCACCACCCCTGCCAACACCGACATAACTGGTGGACTGGCTGAGGAGCCACAGAGCCCCATGTGACCTAGGCAGGCGCAAACCTCTAGAGCATCTGCTCATTGGAGGGAACTGGACCACAGCCATGCAGGGTTACCAGAGACTGGATGTGACAGAGGGGCAAGGCGGGGAAAGAGGCATCAACCTTCCCAGGCTAATTTACTGACTGGGGGGCCCTCCTAAGCTCACAGAACCCTGGAGCGAGTTATACTAAAGCTGCCAGCAGACTTCTGCTGTCTAGTCACCAGAGACTTTTCAACTCTTTGATTTGAGGTTGGTACTGGCTGGGACAATTGATTGGTACTTCTTCAACTGGGCCAATCACCTGAGGACTTTCCAACGCTGTACACTGGGTGTGTGATAGTGGGAAGGTTTGATTTTCCTTTCCAATTGTTGTGGAATTGTTGTGGGGGGGCATGGTGACCTAACTGCTGGTTTTCCTCCAAAGCTCAGAATCCAACACAGAGTAACTGATTCTCTAGGGCAATACAGAGACCAGCTAAAAATAAGACAGAGCCACTTAACTCCACCGCATCAAGAAGGCCCCCAGTTGCGCAGAGCAGTAGCAAAGTACAGGTTGTCAAAACTCGGGGGGAAAGGTACAAACACCAGTCCCAGCTTACAGGCAAAGGAAGGACTGGTCAATCACTACTGCTAGAACCCCCAACCCAACTTATCCTTACCTACTCATCCAGCCAAACAGTGCAAAATAAATATGGGGTGGGAACAGCGGAAAAGCTCTGGAAACATGAACAACCAGACTAGGTCAACCCACCCAAGGAAAAATTTGATGGACACAAATGACGATCCTTTGCATAAACAGATGGCTGAGATGTCAGAAATTGAATTCAGAACTTGGATTGCAAACAAGATCAATAAAATAGAGGAAAAATTGGAAATAGAAATTCTGGGAGCATTTCGAAAATTGTCTGAAGAAGTCAAGGAATTCAAAGACCAAATGACCAAAGATTTTGACAAATTGAGACAAGAAGTTGCAGCCCTCAAAGATCTGAGAAATACAGTAGAATCCCTCAGTAACAGAATGGAGCAAGCAGAAAAAAAGGATTTCTGACATGGAAGACAAAGCTTTCAAATGCTCCCAAACCTACAAAGAGCTAGAGAAATGGAAGGCAAAAATTGATCATTCTCTCAGACAGCTTTCGGATAACTTGAAGAAAACCAATATTCGTCTCATAGGGATACCTGAAAATGACAAAGTGGCATCACAGGGCCCAGAGTCTCTTCTTTATGAGATTGTGAAAGAGAATTTTCCAGACATGCCAAGAGATTCTGAAATTCAGATAGCAGACAGTTTCAGAACCCCAGCATGACTCAACCCAAATAAGACATCCTTGAGGCACATTATAATTAAGTTCACTAAAGTTAATATGAAAGAGAAAATTCTGAAAGCAACCAGACAAAAGAAATCTATTACCTATAAGGGGCAGAATATTAGAATAACTGCAGATCTCTCTGATCAAATCTTTCAAGCTAGAAGAGAATGGGCATCGGCTCTTAATCTCCTAAAACAGAGTAACTTTCAACCCATCATCCTGTACCCAGCTAACCTGAGTTTCATCTATGATGGAGAAGTTAAACACTTTAATGACATCCACATGCTGAAGAAATTTGCTATAACTAAACAAGCTCTTCAGGTTATTCTCAAATCTATCCTCCATAATAACCAGCGTCATCCTCCACCATAAAAGTTTTCTCACCCAGAAACTTCTCACCAAATTCAAACTTCCACAGTGACGAAAGGATTTAAAATGTCCACTAGATTTTCTACAGATTTATCAATATGTTCTATTAATATGAATGGCTTAAATTGTCCTCTAAAAAGGCAATGGCTGACTGGATACAAAAACTCAGGCCAGATATGTGTTGCATACAAGAATCTCACCTTACTTTAAAAGATAAATCTAGACTCAACGTGAAGGGATGGTCATCTATATTCCAGGCAAATGGAAAATAGGAAAAAGCAGGTGTTGCAATCTTATTCACAGATACAATAGGCTTTAAAACAAACAAAATAAGGAAGGATAAAGACAGTCATTTCATATTTGTTAAAGGTAATAGTCAATATGATGAGATTTCAATTATTAATATTTATGCACCCAACCAGAATGCACCTCAATTTACAAGAAAAACTCTAATAGACATGAGTAACTTGATTTCCTCCAGCTCTATAGTAGTTGGAGATTTTAATACTCCTTTAGCAGTGCTGGATAGATCCTCCAGTAAGAAGCTAAGAAAAGAAATTTTAGATTTAAACTTAACCATTCAACAACTGTATTTAACAGACATCTACAGAACATTTCATCCTAATAAAATTGAATACACATTCTTCTCAGCACTCCATGGAACATACTCCAAAATTGATCACATCTTAGGTCACAAGTCTAACCTCAGCAAATTTAAAAGAACAGAAATTATTCCTTGCATCTTCTAAGATCATCATGGAATAAGAGTTGAACTCAATAACAACAGGAATCTACATACTCATACAAAAACATGGAAGCTAAATAACCTTATGCCAAAGGATAGCTGGGTCATAGACGAAATTAAGAAGGAAATTACCAAAGTTTTGGAACAAAATGAAAATGAAGGCATGAATTATCAGAACCTCTGGGATACTGCAAAGGCAGTCCTAAGAGGGAAAATTGAAACCATTTCCACCTAGATCAGGAACCAGGAAAGTTTGCCCATTATCTCCATTGCTCTTCAACATCATAATAGAAGTTTTAGCCATTGCAATCAGGGAAGAAAAGGTGATCAAGGGTATCCACATAGGGTAAAAAGAGATCAAACATTCACTCTTCATCAAAAAAAAAAAAAAAAGAAGGGAGGAGCCAAGATGGTGGCCGACTAACAGCTTCCTTGCAACTGGGCTCGGTGAGACTGGGGAGAGAAGACTTCAGGCATCTCTGGCTGACGAGATCTGCCCAGAAACATCCCTTTGGGGACACAGGGAGACAGCGTGAGACTTCTGGACCCCCTGAGGAAGGC
>CAUYON010005367.1:0-27613 GCA_963573935.1 Arctocebus calabarensis | reverse complement strand
AAAAGGAATGTACTAGTTTGCATTCCCACCAACAGTGTAGAAGTGTTCCCCTTTCTCCACATCCACGCCAACATCTCTGGTTTTGGGATTTTGTTATGTGGGCTAATCTTACTGGGGTTAGATGGTATCTCAAAGTAGTTTCGATTTGCATTTCTCTGATCATTAATTAATGAACTGTCTCTTTATTTCTGTTAGTATTTGCTTTTTATAGTTAGTGACTCCAACATTGAGTGAATGTATTTTTAAAATTCTTATGTGCTATTGATAAATTGACCCTCTGTCTATCGTATACTGTTCCCTTTTTGTCTCTTTGCCTGGTTCTGAGGTTCGCTCGGGTGGGCCTGGAGCCTGAGGCTATGAAACTAGCACAGTGCTGGACCAGGTCCTGGCTAGCTTGGCACTAGTGTGTCCATGAGTAGTGACCTGTTACTGCATTTGCAGCAGGTGGCCAGTTACCAACATCCTTCATGTGGAACTTGTACCTGGGAGAATTAGAGTAGGCTAAGGTCTGGATCTATAGGGTTTCATCTCAGGGCTACAGGCAGTGGAGGTATGAAGCCTGGGCTTGCAAACACTCCCCTGGTTGTGTGGATATTGGCAGGATGCCTGGGGCTAAAAGTCCCAAATTGTTAAATGGAATTTTGTGTGCCCTCCTGGTACGGTGGGGGTTCCTGAGCTTAGGTCTGTAAGGGAAGGGCTAGAGACTGGGTCTAAGGGCAAGCCTGGTGCTAAAAGAGATGAAGTTTGGGTCCTCAGGGTCTCTGCTAGTGCCAGGTTATTCTGGATTGTTTCTGGTGCTGTTGTGGGTGATAAAATTGGGGGTGCTCACTTCACTCTGCTTCTCCCACACAGAGGGCAACACTTCACTCTGCTTCTCCCACACAGAGATTGAGGGAGAGGAAATGTAAGTAATGTGAAATTGTCCCTCCTATTTCTTTTCCTATTTTTGTGCTCCATCAGATGAGGGAGAAGAAGAAAGTGGGAGGACAGAAATTGGAAAAATAATTAGAAGTCTATGAAAATTATTCTATAGAAGAATATCCACATCTGAGTATCATCATTTCCTGGTTCTTTGAGATTTAGAAAGTCTTTAGGTGTCTAGTAATTTGTTCAAATAAAACAATACCCATTTGTTCTCAGATTAAACTTTATTTATAAATGAATATATATATGATTGACTAGCATACCCCCTTAAAAAGACTGAATCAGTATTCCTTGGTATGAAAATATTATTAAAACATACTTATAGGATAGTGAAATATTGTACCATTCACAAAGACTACCCATTTACCTTCATTCCTTGGTTTAAATATGCTATAAACACAGAAGGGTCAGCACCTCCAATTCAATCCTGCTTCACCTACCATGAAGCTCACACTTGTATTTTGTTAGAAATAAATAGCGTGAAAGACGGTCTGAGTGTGACTAAAACCTTGTCACCTCAATCATGAGAAAACTCTTTCAGTCTTTATTATTTAGGTGGATTTTTTTCTTGTGCCTATAATTATCTTTTTTCCCACTTTGAATAAATACTACTTTTCCAAGCATTTAGTTTTTCTATGCAAAGCACAAGTAAACACAATACGTAAATCTAGGTCACATGCCAATACACAGAAAAAAATTTTAATTATATTTCTAATAAATTAAAGTTTCATTTAACACATAGAAAATGTCAAAAGCAGCCATAAGGCTTATCAGAACATTCGACTATCTGCATTCATATATTTACTGTAGGTAGAGGTAGTTATTTACTTTTATCCATAGCACATAAAGAATCAGAGCTTTTATCATGCTTTGCAGAGGAAAAATACACCTTTAATATTTCAAAGTATTTTTTCTTCAGTGTATTTCACAAATGCCTTTTCCAAAGATTAAGCAATAGAAAAATAGAAAAGGTTCTTATCGGAAATAGCAACACTTGTGCTAAGTTATTCATGGAGAATCAAATACAACAACGCATGTTATGAATCACTTTGCAATCCTCCAAACTAGTTATGTAGTGAATCAAATCAGGAAAAAGCGAAGTCTCAGAAATAGGTGCTATTATTATAATGATAACATTAGAAGGAGATGATTTTCTTTATTCAGCCTTATTTGTATTTCTCAATATTCAAAGAAAGGTCTAAATGAAGATAATGTACAAAATAGGGAACCTCTCAGTTGGTGTGCTCAGACAAATAACACCGAAGTGTAACTAAAAGCTACAGATGATGTTTCTGAGATAGAGAACAATACAATACTTACAGACAGAATGTCTAATGGAGTTGGATAACTTTGCCATGTTAAGTAGGTACTTCAATTTTTAGGCCTCCTTTTACTTAGCTGTAGATATGAGGAGATAATAATCATTCTACCCATGGTTTTGTAAGGATAAAATGATATAGAAAATAAAAGATCCTGAACAAAGTATTCCATAAATATTAGTGAAAATGTTGCATTAAAATATGGCTCCATAATATTTTAGAATTTTTGAATTTGTATTCACTCTTCCATTTATTGGAACACATGTGCCTACTCTCCTCTTTTCAAATATTTAGCCTGTTCTTTCCAATTACACTGTCACCTGATAAGTCTTAGATCTCATTCACATTTCAATTATTATTTTTTTGCATCTATATGAATTTACAGGTTCCTATAATATTATATGGGTTAAAATCATTATTGAATGTGACCTTAATGATCAAACTGTCACAGATTTGTCAGTGAAAGCACATTTGAGCCTGATCCCATGTCATTTTATTATCTCTTTAAGCATTTACTTGCTCTCTGGTACAAACAGATGTCTGAAGCTCAATGGACATCTTGGACTTACCCTTCCTAACCATCAGATCAATCATTTTTGCAAATGCCTTTCATGCTCTTTACAAGTCAAGATCTAGATATGATCATCACCACTGAGGTGTCAGGGAATCGAGGTGCTACTAGACATGCACTTGTACACATTTCCATCTATATTTATTTCCACATTAATTTACATATATTTTTACAAGCGTTATTTCATGCCAAGATCTCTAGTTAGAGTTCAATATCATGTTTTAGTCTAGTTTTCTTCTTTCTTCCTAATTATGACATTTTTGTCTGAAGGCAATATACTGAGATTTCATTATTCTAGTACATATGCTCATTTGACCAATCTCCCAGTGAATTTCCTCTCTCATTGCTAACTGAATTCCTATAAGGTGCCTTTTTTATCCTACTAAGACTATGATGCACCAATAGCAGGCCATCTTTCCCTGTTACTTCCCTCCTCACTCTGCTTTGGTTATGATACCTGTTATGGACCATTATTTTTCATGTTCTGTCTCAACTATTATGTCACCTGAATTAAGTCCATCCTTATTGGCTTTGGTTCTAACTTCCTGTCATCTGCTCTCTCAGCCCCCACTATATCTGCCCCATGCAATGGCTTTAGGTCTGAATTACTCAAGAAAAGCAGAAGCAGACATAAAAGACAATGGGGAGGGGAAAAAGAAGAAGATATCACTACCATATTTTTGATAACAAGTATATAATGGAAACTATTTCCAATGTGTTATATACGCATATATATTATTTACATAAACTTATGTCAATACCAAACTCTCAAATTTATTATCTAAATGTATGTCATTAACTACCACACACAGACAACACAAAATTATCATTTCTGTGTTCTCCATCTAAAACTTCTGAAATGGTATCATGCCTCATTAACTTCCTTTGTAAAGCTTTGAACCTCTGGTTGAATTAGTAATTCATAAATATAATTTTATATTAATGATGTTTTTGAGTATGTCTGGTTTGCCAGCTTTCTAGAGAAGTTTTTGGACTAATTCTTGTAAATTTTAGTAGAGGACAGAGGATATGGTTTAGAGGATGAGAAGTGTTAGGTGGCTCCTGGTCAATGCAAAATTCAGAGATTCTGCCAGACATGTCAAACACAAAGTATAAAAGTGTGTGGACTATTATTCCAAATCAATTTTAAAAAGACTTCCTTGTAGATTTAGTTTTAGGGACTAATTACCATCCACCTAGAAGATCAAGGACTTTTCTCTCTACCCCAAAGTACCACGAGTTGAAGTACTATAATATATAAAAGGTTGATCATTTCTTTCTTGATTGACATTTATTATGAAAACAGAAAACATTTGAAAGAGATCATGGAAATGATATCAAATCTTTGTAGCTGCCACTTCTACACTACTTATATGCTATAAAAAAAGATTATTTTTGCAAATAAGCCAGCCCTAGATCTACAATTATCTAAAATTCTCAAAATAGTTTTTATACTTTGTAATATCAACTAAAGTTTTGAAAACTCCAATTTGTGGTTCACATTGTATAAAGTATTTTTTGAGGTTACTCTGCCCCTTGAGATTAATAGTCAGTACATCTTTTAAGAAAGTAATTGTTGAATTAATAATTCATTATTCCTCATATCAAATACTTGTTCTAGTATCAAATAATGTATTTCTCCTAGTAAAGTACATAATAACAACATATAGGTACACCTTTTAATAAAACAACAAGATGATTCCCCTAGTTAAAATAGTTGTTAGAATAATAGAATACATACACCAGTACTTCTTATGGAGTAGATATGAAATAAAAAATATACAGCTTGACTATCCATCATCACAGGCCAAGATTTTGAATAATTTTATCATTTTTAGTATCTAACTGATGGGAACCTTAAAACATGTCTGGTACTCTGATTCTGTGAGACAAATCAAGTCTGATTAGGAGTAAGTCTCTAGAACTGACATAATAAAAAAAGTGATAGAAATCAGAACAGTGTTTCTATGCTGCAAAATAGATCTATTGCATTTATTCCTCCTATAGTTAATAGCTAAATTCTGTGTTACTGAAAATCATTGAAAGAGTAGACTTTTAATGTTCTTATGACAAAGTATGACAGGCATATGTTGCGCATGTGGATAAAATTTATAGTGCCACTTCACAAATGTACACACATTTCAAAGCATTGTGTGATACAGAACAAAAATATGCAATTTTATATGTCAATTAAGGGTTAAAAATTTTTTCAAAAGAATAGTAGCTTGGGGGAGTGGAGCATGGTGATCAAGGGGAAGTGGCCATAGGCAATTTTTGGAGTGAAGAAAATGGTCTACATCTTGGTTGCATTTGTGGTTATATGGGTATAGAGACTTACCAAAACTCATAGAATTTGTTATATATGTAAATTTTGCCTCAATTTAAAAGAAAAGTTACGTTATTCAGAAAATGCTATAAATGGCCATCTTTTCCAGTATATACAATATTTTATTAAATTCATTTTATCCCTGCCTTTAAAAATATATAATTTATTTCTCAGACAAAAGAATATTTATTATCAGTGTGAAATAAACAATTGTAAGCTCATTTAAATTCTGATTTTTAGAACCACAAGCTAGGAAGATACCTTGTAATAAATCTGATATCTTATTCTTCAAATGAAATGAAATAGACTCATTTTTGCCATCACTAATCATCAGGAAAATTTCTTAAGTTACAGACTGTGTTGCAAACTCTGTATATTGTACTTCACATAAAGCATTCTTTATTGTTATAATTATGCAAGCTGGATATCATCATTTTAATTTCATCGAGGAGGAAAATAAGTTTCACAGTATTTGAGCTTCAAATGATAGTTCTAGCACTGATTTAATATTTTTATTTATATCATATACCAGAGTTCTTTTACTCACTTCTACATGTAGCCCAGTGTCTAATGGAAAGTTATTAATTTGTTTTGAGAAATAAGTTACATGATTCATTTTTCTATGCCCAATTAGCCAGTACTGCTTTTTCTTCTTTTTATTTACTGCATAAAAAATAGATTGTTTCAAAGTTGTTTAATGGTCATATAATCAAAATAGTCAGAACAATGGATATTATAAATGTCTACTTAAAGTATGTATCCTCCAAGCACACAGGGCTTGATATGTTGCTCCTTCTCCCCTGACAATCTATCATGAATACCTTGCCCTCATCACATGGCGATGACAAAGAAAAGTTTCCCCAGGCTTCATTATGACCCCATGTGACAGACATAATATTCAAAGACAGCTTGGAAAGGGAGTAAGTATAAGCTCATCCAAGTTATGGGTAGCAGTAGAAGGGGGACTTCCATTGTACCTTATTTATAAAATTATCATAGTTGTAAAAGAATGTAGTATGAATGGCATATGGTCTAAGTGTCAGGCACTGTTTTAAGTTAATATGTCTTAATATAGTATTCAAAATGATCTTATAAAATCAGTTCCAATAGTTTATTTACCTGGGGTACAGATGAGAAAACCAACACACAAAATATGTTCATGGTTACAGTCACATGAATAGAAAAGGATGGTGAATAGCTGAATATTTGTTTTGATTGATTGATTGATTTCTTAATTTCAGATTAATGTAAGGGTACGCATGATTAAGTGACATTGTTTGTGCTTGTTAGGAGAAGTCTGAGTTGTAGCAGAATCCCTCACCCAGAAGGCATGCCATATAGTTTACCCTGTGCCCACTAGTTGGGGTATAGAGGATTAAACATCATACTTGCTACAACAGCCACCAATATCATAACTCATCTGAGGAATTAATGAGAACAAGACATTCTCCTGGCAAGCCTGGAAATCTCTTATGACTTGGAAGGCAAGCCACCAAGTAACTCAGTAATCCTGTAGGAGCAAATTTCAGTTCCTTAGTAGTAAGGCTAGTGTTAAACATTAAGCATTTTATGGCAGTTCCTTGAAGGATTAATGGAGAAGAATTGCATGTACTACTATGAAGATCATTTCCCTTACCACCCTTGAAGATAATTCCCTTGAGTACATACTCTCTTGGCACCTATGTGATCATTTCCCTGAGCACGTAGCCCCTGCATGTCTGCTTAGTAATCTTTCTGCCCACTATGTATCTTTTCAATAAAAGGACTCTGTGAGAAGTGCTCAGTACTATTCTGCACCTATGGTAAACCTCTCCTCTTGAAGTGTATACTGTCAATCCATGTCTTGCATGATATTTATGCGGTCAGGACAGTGGGGTGCAATGGGGTACATTGCTGAGGCCCTTCCCCTTATTCTTCACTCCCCCTTCTTATATTTAATTGTGTACTTCCTCTTGTGTGGGGCTGTTCATCTAGAAGTTTTTCATCTGCTAGTTTTAAATTAGTATTAAGTATATAGAATGCTTGTTTTTCCATTCTTAAGATACTTTACTAGGGAGAATGTTCTAGATCTTCCATTTGATTCCACAATCCCATTATTAGATATCTACTCAGAAGAAAAAAACAATCATTTTTTACTATGAGGACACTTGCACTAGAATGTTTATAGCACCTCAATTCACAATCACAAAGATGTGGAAACAACACAATTACCTATCAACCCATGAATGGATTAAGGAACGGTGGCATATGTATACCATGGAATACTATTAAGCCATAAAAATAATGATGCAGATTTTACAACTTTTGTATACACCTGGATGGAGTTGAAGAATAACTGAATATTTTAATTGTAGGTATTTATTGCTCTCATCAATATTTATTCACTCTCTATGTTGATTTAACTCCTGGCATCACCACCCTCCACAATCCTCTATGCCAAGTATCTACTCTTTTAGGATTGACTTCCCCGTAGTATCAAAAGAAGTTAAGTAACTTAAACGAATCCTGCGAGGCATCACATTTTACACATAGCCCTGTACACATAGGTCAGTTAGAGATGGACATATGAAGAAATCAGTGAAACACAGAGAGACTTTTGCTGGGGCGCCTGAGAGGGAAACACAAGCTTTTTTCTGCTTATCTTCTACCTGACAATGTAAGGATGAATTGCTACAGCCTATTTGTCACCATAACAAAAAAAATTATTTCACTTATCTTCTATCTGACAATGTAAGGATGAATTGCTGTAGCCAATTTGTCACCATAATGAAAAAAATTATAACCTTTACACTTTTCTAACAGAAGCCTAACAGGGAAACTAAGTTTGTAGAAGACAGAGGTCAGAAGTGTACATACAGGTAATGAGACTGAATGACCCCTTAATGTGTGGTCATGGAAAAATCAAATATCCTCATGCATTTTTCAGGTTCATAAGACATTGAGTCTTCTCTTTTTAGTATTCTTTTACTTTGAAATGAATTTCCTCCCACTTTTGATAAAAAATATAAGAATCTTTACTGATATGTAAAATAACTGTCTAACTCTGAAAGAGAGACTTCAGTATGCAGAATGATCTTAAGAAGAGTGACGTGTAACATAAAATACGTTGGGCTTGGTGTCCATATGTGGGTCTCCCTAATCCATCTCTCCTGAAGTGAATTCTGCCAGCTTTTATTTCATAAGTGGAACATAGTCTTCAACCTAAAAACATACACACTGCACTAGTGTTTGCTGAATTTTTTATAATTGAAATCATTTCCTTTCTTCTTTTTAAATTCTTTTCTCAATTTTCTTATCTATGTAATATCTTGAACATATGGACGTCATTATATAGTCTGATTGACATTAGCCAGTGGTCCTCTAGCCATTCTGAACCTTATGTAGTTACAGAAAATGGTTACTGATGTCCTAGGAATGACAGGTAAAAGAATAAATTCTGGTTGTTAGGGAAACTGTACAGAGGATTGAAGACAAACATCGTTCCTTAGCTGGTGCAAAAGAACGATCTCCAGAGAAGTGTTCTTGGCAGCCATGAATCAAATAAATAATTTGCCTTACTGAAGTCAGAAGAAAAGGAGATTCTTAAAAATATCAGCATGAACCTACTATTTAGTTGGATAAGTAACAAAAATGGGTGTCTCCTCTCCCTTAATTTTATTTTGGACAATGAGATTATCATTCAGTTTATAGCTCTTCAGACTTGATGTGTTTATAAAATGCTGATGAATACATAAAGTTAGAATATAACATTGAAAACACACTTCAGTTTATGAGCTGACTCTGTCAGACTAAGCTAACTAAAAACCTTACGAAAGGTTAATGAGACGGTGTTAGGAATAGACATTCTCTCTCTCTCTCCCTCTCCCCCTCCCCCTCCCCCTCTCCCTCTCCCCACTCTCTCTCACGCACACCCCTCCACCACAGTTCTGCTCCCCCTTTGAGAGGATTTGAGCTTTCTGCTTCCTGAATGAAATTATAATGCTCGCACTTAGTTTTTGTCTTATAGTTCAAGGCCTCAGAAACAATGATTCACAATGATTCTTCTGGAAAATATGCTAGAATACCTATCAACAAAATGATACTAACATTCACTTACCAATACACTGTATTAACTAGTGATTGTATAAAATGAAAAATGTCTTTTATTATTTCATGCATTATAATTGACTAAAGAGCTTCTTGGCTATTTGCACATATTCTTCTTTTAAAGTGTGCTACGCACACACACATGTACATATGTACGGCACTAATATAGTGTTGGTTAACAAAAGAAATCAAGTAAAACAAATTTTTGTGTTATGTAAATACTCCCTTCTAGACAACAGTGTTTTCTGAGTATTACATGAGAATTAGAAACAACTACAGTAAAACAGCCAATCGGGAGGCTGAGGTTTGTAGCCCAGGGGGTTCAAGACCATCCTGGGCAACATAGCAAGACATGGTGTAAAAAAATAAAAACATAAACAAAAAATAAAGTAACTACCAGGGTAAATTATTTCCAGAGGGGGAATCAAATAAATTAAAAATTCTGTGCCCTCCTGAGAATTATAAATGTATGACACTCAATTGATAATACAACACCCAAAAGTCCCTTGCCAACAGTTTAGTGTGCTAGTTTCCATAAAGTCACTATAAATATTCTGATTAAAATTTTAAGAATTGGTCCCTATTTTTAATACTTAATGAAAACATATCTAGACTATGATACTTATATATTTCTAATTGCAATAGAACTACATTTTGTTTTTTTAAGACCTAGAATCAAAGATTTTCAAAAATATTTTCCACAATGATGTTTTCTGCTCACCTACATGATTTTGAAAAAAAACTACAGTTACTGAAATACTATTTTTACACAGACATTTTAGAGTCAAGATAAAAATTCTGGAATAATTTACATGACAGCTTTTTATCCCCTATTAGAAACATGATTCACTTAGCTTGTCAGGTGCTGTAGTTTAACTGTTTCCTCGTTTCCCACGTGTGGTCTGCAGAGGTGGGGCCTTTGAGGAAAGAGGCCCTGAAAGAGTCTCCCTTGTTAATGGAATGAAGGGCTTTATCCCAGGGCTTCACCCAGTGTTCACCTAACTTGCCATGTGTTTAAACAACTGACTTAAAGGAGTCACAACTTGTGAAACAGCCAAAATTTATCACCAGGTGTGTCTGATTTCACAAGCCATATGCTCCACACTAAAATATGCTAACATTTTGTAGTTTAAAAATTGCTCTGTATATATTAATATTATTATCATTTATTGTTGGTTTTTCATTGCTTGCAAGAAAGTGAATTATTTACCTCTTTGCTAAATGATCAGTAAAGACACTAGTGGAATAATGAGATATTATAGTCAGAAAAACAACACACGAAAATGATAATGTGACTAATTTGACCTTAATTTGTGAAAAATAGATTCCTGGAGAGCAAAGGATGTTTCAGTTTGAAATTGCCTGCCATACTCTAAGTAGTAATGAACAAAAACTCATATCAAAGTCTTCCTAAAAAATGTCATCTTCTCTTTCAATTTTTTTTTTATTTTGTAAAGAGACAAATTGACTTATTTTTCTAACTAACCATTCATGAGTTGAACTAATTCTTTAAGTCTAACCATTTTGAGTTAATTAATTTTGTCTTTTAAAAATAGGAATCAACATACATAAGGTAACCTAGGAGCTTGATTGTCTACATCAGGGTCTCCAACTCTTTTTTTTTTTTTCTCTGCCATACAATGGAAGAATAAGAGGTGTCTTGAGGCCACACATTGAATTAAAAAACACTAAGGAAAGCTAATTAGCAAAAAAAAAAAAAAAAAAGGGCCACACATATTTCTCATGATATCCTGTACCACAGATGAGCAAAAAAAAGTCCTCACAAAATCAGCATCTGGCTGGTGGGCCACAGGTTGCCTTACATTTTTCAAGAATTTTCACATAGAAAGCATTTTTATGTAGGCTTTTTCACTAAATTTTAAACATTAAAACAAAATGAATGTTGAGACACTTTCTAGATGAAAAATTTAAGTGCATATGCTAAGTGACTATACAAAGACCAGAATCTTCAGACATCAGGGTCAGTTAAAAAAAAAAAAACGAAAGAAAAAAGAAAAGAAAAGGAAAACGAAAATAGAAAAAAAGCCTAACTCAAATGAGTGTTCTGATTTCTAATTATTATTTGATCTTCGACTTATTCCCTAATTATCGCTACACATTGCTAAGGAATGAAGAAAAATCTTTATTCTCATAATGATGTTCTTTCCTTCATGGAAATCTTTCTTAATATGTTCTATTTTTAAAAGGCAAAAGGAACCTTTTCTATAGTCTTACGAAGTGTCAGAAGAAGTGTTAAAGCTGTCAAATTTAATTTTCCTAAAACAGCCAACTCATGAAATGATATATGATCTGTTAATTGGTACTAGCCCTGAAAAATAATTCAAAGTATAAAGATTTATTGTTGTGAGTGATTAGTGATAATGTAGATGTAATCGCATAGGATATTTTAGGGTAGGTAAGATTTTCCCTCCTTTTCTTTTTCATTCATCTAAATGTCACATACTGAAAATATAAAAATATGGAGTTATATTTTAAATGAAGTAGAGGAAGTGTTGTGTTTCTAAATTCCTATATTAGCAAGTGTTCAAACAACAATTGGGTGAATTTTTAAATGTTATCTTGAGGAAGTAAGGGTTTATCTATAGTCAAAATAATTACCATATATTTTTATAGTTGGGGTACAGTAGCTGTAATTCAGAGCAGCCAATTTAGTGAGATACAATGCTATAGTTTCCTAATATAGTGAAATTCCTGAATTACCTCATTATTGTAAATAGACAGGATAGTTTAAATGTAGATGAGGCAATTGACCAACTTGGCATAATTGACATTTTCTAATGGGTTGAATGGAATGCAGGTGTGTCCAGATAGTTACGTGGATGTGAGATTGTGCAATGGAACACATGTCCCTTTATGGCCCCATTGGCCTTGTCCTTTTAGAAAGCATACACTAGTACAGAAGATTGTAGTCTAGTTTATTTTGAGAGTTCAGGAGGTATGATTATTTCAGAATGGAACTTCACACTTGCCGTGAAGTTTACTTTAATCAAAAAAATCCCCAAATTGTCAAAGCACTTCATGACGCCTCTTATCTCCAGAAACATAACTTCACAAGGAAGAGATCCTTTCATCCATCAGAAGCTATAATAGGTCCCATGCCTTTGTGCTGACCTTGCAGTAGTTTGACAAAAGTTCTTGAGGTTGTATGGCACAAATAAACAAAAAGCTGTACTTGCAGAAGAGTAACACCACAAACCTAAGAACCCAATGTCAAATCATTCCTCTCAACTGCAAGCGAAATCACAATGTATGAAGTATTATCATTCTGTTTTGTAAAGAGTCTTTCTAAATGTTTTTATTGGCCACTAAGTGGCCATATTAAGCAATACCAAACATCTGAAAGGCTTTTTTTTATTAACAGTTTCATGGCAGCATTTCCCAAAATCTGTTCATGGCATTTATAGTTGTTTCGGATGTATTTTAGAATAAACATATGTGGACGTCATGCCCTACTAGATGCAATGGTATGCATGGCTGCCCCGATTGCAGTACACTTATCACACAAGATTTCTTGCTTCTCATTAGCAAATGTAAAACACTTTTATTTCTAAAAAAAACAGATTACCTAAACATACTTGTCTAAAAGTTGAATTAATGTCCATCCTTTACATTGTCATATTGCTTCCTTTTAAGCATTAGTATAAAAATATCCTTACAAAAATTAAGTACCTCTTCATTCCATACACAACTTCCATGTGAAAAATTTCTTAATAATCCCTGTTACTAATAATCTTAATTTTTTCTTAGCTCTTTCCTCACACCCCAGCTATGTGCTCAAAACGTCCTCTGCGTTGTCACCTCACCACCCTCCAGTGTAGGCTGTTGTCTCTTATGGGCATGTCCACACAACACTCAGCTCTGTTCACTAATCGAATACCATTTTCTTCACAAAGCATTCGTTACCACTGTTTCTAACAGAATATCATCCCTTCTTTCTCTGAATTTCCATACACTTATAAGTCATAGTTTCAAAATTGATAAGGCAAGACCATGGCAAATATTTTCCCAGCTTTATTTTTCTATTTGACTATTTATTACAGTTCTCACAGGCTTTGATTATTACCTTTCTTATATATTAATATGAGGCACTTTATTTTGAGAATGTTTAAATATTTTATTTTTTATAACATGAATGTAAATGTTGCTAAAATCATAGTAATTTGTATTTATTCAATATTAGCTATAATTAATAGTACTTAAGGTATTTATTAGGTACTTGTCTATAGTTTAATTCTTACAACCTATGGGTTACGAAAATAGAATCATACAGAACAGGAAATTGAGATTTGGAAAAATTAACTCAGTCGAAGTTCCCAAAATAGCAAGAATCAAAGAGGCTTTCTGGCTCTTATTCAATTCTATATTCTTAACCATTTTGCTAAACTGTGAAATCTTATCTCCTATTTCAGCGATGCAACAGTGATAAGTAATTTTAAAAATGTAATTAAAAAATGAGTAAATAACCAGAGATTACTTCATAACCTAGAAATGCTACAATTGAGGTGGTACTTTGCGATATTGGAATTCATCGCCTAAGCACCTAATCTAGTCAAAAGAGGTGCTAAAACTTCCACTTATTTTGAAAGTGAAAGATGGTTGGGGAAAGGAGTTTGATTTTTTTTAAAGTAAAAAAATCCCCCAACTCAAAAGATGTTGATTACTATAGAATATAATCTCCTTCAGATCAATGGCCATGTTTATAATTTACACTTTCAGGTTTAGGGAACCCATCAGAAAACACAGCAAGATAAAATATTTTGGATCGAGGGGATAGAAGCAACGAATACATAAATAAGTGAGGAACTGCTGAGTGGGAGAGCAGCTGAGCAGCAGGTGTACACCTGGACAATAGGTCTTTGCAAGGGATCCCGGGACATCAAAGGTAAATGTAGGTGGAGCCGTCATTTCTCTAGGCACATTCGGCACATTCGCCTTGGCTATCCTCATGTCAGGGAAGTGAAAACTCGTTTGTATTTTGCAATACAATTACCCTTCCATCCCTTTTTCATTTTCAATTAATGATTTTATGCTAAAAAAGATGAAGAAAGAAATTAAAAATTTAAAGAATCCCAAAATGGTCAGCTGGGAATACTGCCTCTCTTTGTCATTTAATTTTTAATCACACAAAATGGAGGCATGGCACTGTCATCTGTGCTTCGCAATCAAATGCCAAATGCAGGGTTATGATTCCGTTCTACTTGGAATATTTTCAATTATTCACCTTGTTTAATAAACTGTCACTTGAAAGGGGGTCTGATAGACTTTTTCACAATGAATCAGAGAACCACCCAGGCTTCTTCCTTTATTATGCATGCTACATTTGAAGCTAATGAAGCAGAACTTCTGAGCTGATACTTTACAGATGAAAGACACATCATATCGCATCTTCTATTTATTTCATCATTGACCCATAGCCAAGACAAAACACATTGATTGCGTTGCACTTTATTTTTGACAGATGATGGAAATTTTTGTTGCTATTTTGTCCAATAGTTTACTACCATGTGCATAGACATTAACTCTATTTGAAATTACTAGGAAAAAAATCTGCAATATCAATAGTATATTTAAAAAATATAGTAGACATTTTTCAGAATGTTATTTATTCTATTTCTAGAGCAAACATTGTCTTGAAATACGTGCTTATCAGTATAGAATTACCTAATATTATTTTTATAGGATGTTTATTTACTAAAACATCTTCATAATCCATTTGGATAAAACCACATAATTTTCTCTCCAAGTAGGACTGTTAAATAATTAAAGGAATAATTCATCACTAAAAAATGCTTTTCTTACAATTACACTAGTAATGTTACTAATTGACTACCACTAGCCAAACCAATGAGGAATAAATTTGCAGGCATAAGCTATATATAATCAACAAGGTGGCATAGAAAGAAAGATTTTTCTACTTTAACAAAGTAAAACCTTTGTTACTTACAGACATTTGTGAATCTATGTAACATAATTATACTTTTCTATATAATGTTTAGTGGCTTTCTAAACTTAAAAATGCTAATGTAAACATAATTTTTTTAATTGGCTTCGCAAATAGGATTCCAAGGGTGAGGAGTTATTTTCAAAATAGTGTGTTTTTATTCTCCTAAGAAGAAATACAACTTTTGCTTCAAAGAATAGAAGTTTTTCACACACACACACACATATATTCATATATGATACTGGACAAATATAGATTCTTCATTTTATAATATAATCTGCATCTTATAACTGATTGCTAGCTTGTTTACTGAATCAATGTTACTTGTTCTAAATACATCAAGTGCTTATTTGGCAGTGAGAAAGTCTTTGCTCTAAGTTTATAGCATACTCCAAGGCATTACTTACTCATTATGATAGGGAAATTGCATTACGAGCTATCACAATCAAAACAATGCATAAAAGCTTTGGTAAGACTAGAACAACCAAAGAAAATTGCTCTGAGAATTCATAACAATGTTATTTAAAATATGCTTAATAACAAGTTACTATAAATTTGTGACACCAAAATAAATAGTGGACAAACACCTCTAATGTACAAAATCTACATAAAATCTCTCTTATTAAAGATAATGGCTATCAAGTATCTTTAGAGTTGAAATGGCTACACAAAAATCAATAAAATGATAATACAAATTTGATCAACATCAAACAACTGGGCTTCAAATTTAACAACATATTCACATATAAGAGAATTAGTGTTTTTCCATTTGTTTTAAAGAAAATAAAGTATGAGTAGTAAAAATTATATTTCAACAAAATGAGTGTTATCTACTTCAAGGTTAAAACTTGCTTTCTGTTCTACGATCTCTTTAGCTCTGCTAATCAAGGTTGGTAAGTCACTGATTTAGAATTCCTCCTCCCTAAGGTCCCGCTAATTCTGTGTTATACAATTGAATTAATTCTCAGCTTTTATTGCATGATAAGCTAGAAGATCCCCCAGGAGACCGTTTGGCTCTGGCTTTGAATTAGCTGGTCTGCTCCTAAACACAGTTGTCAAGTCCACTGCATTAGAAATCAAAAGAAGCCCATTCTTTTCCTGGCTCATCTACTTTAGGCCAGTTTCTTTATTTTTAAATGAAAGTATTAAACCACCACTACAGCTCCCAAATTTGGTAATTTTTTTTTTTTGTAGAGACAGAGTCTCACTTTATCACCCTTGGTAAAGTGCCGTGGCGTCACACTGCTCACAGCAACCTCCAGCTCTTGGGCTCAAGCGATTCTCTTGCCTCAGCCTCCAGAGTAGCTGGGACTACAGGCGCCTGCCACAGCGCCCGGCTATTTTTTTGTTTTGCAGTTCGGCCGAGGCCGGGCTTGAACCCGCCACCTTCGGTATATGGGGCCGGCGCCCTACTCGCTGAGCCACAGGAGCCGCCCCCAACTTGGTAATTCTAAAACATCCAATAGGTAGTACTAACTAATTCTATTACTTATTTATAAAGGATAATAAGATAGAAGTATAGAACATTCCATATATGAGTGTATATTTTCTTCATATAAAATATATAATGGAAATACTTCCTTGCAAAAATAAGTTCAGTTATTTGATTATAATAACGTATAATTAAAAATAGATCTAAATTTTACCTTTCTGTTTTACAGTAAAAAAAGAAAGCTAGCATATGGTCATTCTTTAACTTTCACTACAATAAATAACAAGCATCAATTAAAATTTCTCTGTAGGAATGCCTTAGTTAAGCTGTTCTAACTCACCAAATGTCAAGGAAACTTGCTTTCAATAGGAGTATTATTTTTAAAATTTTTCTTAATGTTACCTCCACACAGAGGGTGCCAAAAATTTCATATGTGTTTTTAGAAGGGAAAAAAACAGTATTAAAATTGTGATATTCTATCAGGCTCTTAAAAATAGCTGCACTTACTTAAGTCACATTTGACCTCTATAATTGTAAGAAGAGCTCGAGCATGACTTGTATTCATCTTTTGTTATTGGTGTGTACATAGTATCATTGCAATGTTAATACAGATTCCTTAACTAACTCCGATCTTCTGAAAATAGTATTTGTCCATGTTGTCTTAGAATATATATTCCAATTTATTAGATGAGTAAGAGAAAGACTAAGTAGTTAAATGTTTAGGGTAAGGACAAAAGCAAACTTTGGGTACATTTCTTACTTGTTCTGTATTTGCCTTATTTTCCTTTATGTAAAATATACAGGGTTATAAATATGAAGTTTCAAAGTACTAATGGAGACCAGAGTAAAGAGTGGAGAATTAAACTCCATATGAGATAAATATATAGAAGATCTTATTGATAATATCTATGTGAGAGTTTATTTTGGGATTTTAAGCAATTTTGTGTTCCCAGATAATAATATATATCTACTAGTTCTTAAAATGTTCTTTAAGGATTTATGGAATTTGGCCTATGAAGGACCCAATGGAAATAGGTTTCTGGCCAGGATAAAAAAGCAATAGAATTAACAAAAAAATAAGCAATGTGGCCATAGTCTCAGACAAAAATTATACTTGTTTTAGATGTATTGCTTTTATATATTAGAGAGTTCACGAGGTAGGGAAGAATGTCATGTGAACTATGGCTTCCTACAAACTTGGAGGAGATGATTCAGAAACTGTGACAAGATTTGATAATGCTTCCAAACCAATAAAACCCCCTGATAATTATAGATGGCATGCAAAATCAAAACTTTAGCATATCTCAAGGTATCAAATGTCATCCTAGGAAAAGCATCATTGATTATGTGGTGATTTTTCTTTTGTGCAAAGTAAAATTTCCAGGAACTTTCTGTATTTAAATTCTGATGGCATGGTTAATGATGAATAAATATTTGGCATTAGTTTTCACTGATATGTTTACTAAAACTTCATAATATAATTTACCTTCTTATTTTGCAATAATTTCAGATATACTGCAAAGGTAGTACAAAATTTCCTTTTACCCTCCTCCCTTCAGCTTTCTCTAACATCAACATTTTATATAACCATGGAATATTTGTTAAAACAAAGAAATTGGCATTGGTACAATATTCTTAACTAAAGCTTCACTAGAATTTCACAGTTTTCCCAATTTCTTTTCCAGTATTCAAATCAGGGTACCATATTAAATTTGTTATTATATTTCCTAAGTCTCCTTCTGTCACTGGAATTTCTTCTTCCACAGTTCCTTGGTCACAGGGATTCAAAGAATGAATCCATGGACCACAAATCAGTGGTAAGACTGGCATCATTTTACAGAAAACAATACTGAAAAAAAAGCACCAGAGTTTCTGGCAGAGGGAAAGACCCAAAGCAGAAAAAAACTCTCTTCCTGGGTTCTTTGTCTAGGGGTATATATATTCACCTGGGTCCTTTGTAGTTACATTTGGCCAGGACTTGATAACGAACGAATGAATACAGTCCCTTCCACTGGGGTAAGAAGAATGAGAGCATCAATGAATGGATATGGTCCCTTTGCAAGGTGAATAATCTCATTAATGAATGGATACAGTCTCTTCCACTGGGGTAAGATGAATGAGAGCATCAATGAATGGATGCGGTCCCTTTGCAAGGTGAATGAGCACATTGAGTGGATACAGCCCATTCAGGAAGTTGTCCAGGCCTAGGAAGCTTACATAAAGTTGCCCAGGCCTAGAAAATGAGGGGCTCCTGTTCATCTCTGAATGGGGGAACCTAGTATCCTCCGTAGGCCTGTGAAATGCTCTCAGGGAGTACTGCAGCCAGAGTGCTCTTTAGGTCCAAGGGTGGGTCTGGGTTTGGCAGTGGCAGCAGTGCAGGCCATGTCCTGGTCTCCCTCAACTAACTACGGCCCCTCGGGCTTCTGCAGCCCTTGCCCTCTCTGAGGCACTGGGTTCTCCAGCTCTCGCTTCCCTATGTCCGCTGCACCAACACTGTGGGTGGGGGGAGGTGGTGGAGATGCAAAAGGCGTGGCAGGTCCTCCCCAGGGGATTGATGGTGACCAAGCGGGTGCACCTGCCCTGTTTCGTTTCTGTCTGTGAGTTTCTCCATCCTCCCTTGTTTTTCATGAACTCAATAGTTTTTTAAAGAGTACTGATAAAATGTTTTGTAGAAGGTCCCATAATTTAGGTTTTATCAGTGATATTTTTATGATTAGATGGGGTTATTGCCTTTAGGAAAGAATTCCACATAGATGAAGTTCCCTTTATATTACATCAGATCAGGGGTACATGATAACAGCTTGACCTCTCCTGGTGATATTTATCTCTGTCACTTGGATTAGATCTTGTCTGCCAGGTTTCTTTACTGTCAAGCAACTAGTTTTCCCATTCCATGGTCTATGCTTTGAAACTAAGTCACTACATCTAGGGTAAAAACTAGGAAAGAGTAATTAAGCTCCACTTTTTAACAATGCACGCCAATGTGAATATATGTACAGTGTCTATGTAACATATATAATTCCTACTAAAGAAATTTGGTATGAGCTTAATCAAATATATTAGGTAGACTCGGATTTTCTGAGTAAGAAAAATATGGTATATGTCATAGTGACACTTCTTGACAATACCACGTGAGAGTATTTGTTTATAGAATACTTGTTTTAAAATGAACAGGAAAAAGGAAAAATTAGCATGAAATTAATCCAGAAGAAATTCAATTGCTTAGGCAATTTAAAGAATCAGAAGGGTTGGAATTATAACCCTTGCTACTTAGTAGGTACATGACAGGAAAACTTAAAATTTCAAGTTCTCAAGAAACAACAGTATAACCACCATGCTATTTTTGTAAAAATTAAAATTAGTAAGTTAGATAAAAATCTTTAGCCTGCTGTCCGGCACATATTCAATGCTCAACACATAAGAACTCTTCTTACTTATTGACACGGGGAAATAGATGGCCCTTTTTGAGAATCTGTTCCCACCCACTGAGGCGAATCGTTTCTGTCCTGTGCTCTGAGATCTTCCCCGTCTTCCACTATGCACTTGTGTTGGCCGTGGGCTGAACATCACAGGCACAACACATCCTGATCCAGCCCTCTTTTTTCTGCTGATATACGATTCAACAATGGATTTTTCAGACCGTACCAAGAAGTGTCAGCTTTAATCATTATGTTTCCTGTGAAAATCTGCCATCTTTTAAAAGTTGAAGAGTCTAAGTCTTTCCTTTTTGAAAAGAAGCTTCACATCTCTTTGATAAGCTTGGTTGCCATGTAAATATGCAAATTCAGATCTGTATGATGGAAGTTGAAGAACACGTGTCAGTATACTGCACGTTCCTGGGGGACTGTCTTGGTGGCCTTTGGTGATGTTCATTATCTCCTGAAT
The DNA here is from genome assembly GCA_963573935.1 of Arctocebus calabarensis. Taxonomy (NCBI): domain Eukaryota; kingdom Metazoa; phylum Chordata; class Mammalia; order Primates; family Lorisidae; genus Arctocebus; species Arctocebus calabarensis. The sequence goes on along the minus strand of CAUYON010005367.1, from coordinate 7,108 downwards.
TAAGGCACAGGAATCAGCTATGCTTAATAAAGATTGTTTATGTTTGATGAAAAAAATAAAACTTTATGGAGTGTTTGTGCCTTAAAAAATGTACAGAGTGAAAATTATTCAATGGAAGACCTGAGCCTAGGTCGGCCTAGTATTACATCTGAGTAAAATATATATAAATTCTTCATAGTTTTTCTATTGTAATTGTAACATGTTAATCTTGTTAAAATCTGTTGTGTGACAGAATCAATATCTTAAATACATTGTTTTACTATTATCTGCTCCAAAACTGTTTACAAAAAGATAACAGTGAATTATACTGTGTGTCATTTTCAAAGAGATGCTTCCTAACGCACTGGTAGTAGTGATCTGAATAAAAAGGGTTTCAGCTTAGAATAAAAAGATGTATGTTTGTTGATTTTCTGATATGAATAGTGCTAAAAATAAACCACAAAGAGAAAAAGCTAATGCTACCAACAATTTTCAACTGTTTCCCACTGTAAAAAATGGAAAAGAAAGACTCTTATTAATATAATTTAGGTAAGTTTTTTTATTATTATGAAGGCTGTCAAAGATTTTTAAACGGGTCCTTAATTCTATTTTTTCTCTTATCCTTCATCTCCAACCTTCTTAAGGAAAAAGAATGAACTGTGGCAAAGTGCTAAAAGCTTTTGAATCTTTTTGTGGATGTTTAAAAACATTCATAAATAAAGAAAATATTAGAAAAGAAAAAGTAAACGACACCTGTGTTCCATCCCATTATAAAAAAGCTTCCACACATAACTCACAATGAAACCATTTCCAGAACTCACTGTTGACTTCTCTAATTCTTTCTTTCTTTGTTTCTTTTTTTTTTTGGTTTTGCATTTTTTGGCCGGGGCTGGGCTTGAACCTGCCACCTCCAGTACATGGGCCAGCGCCCCAGTCCTTTGAGTCAGAGGCACCACCCTCCAATTCTTTCTTCTAAGAATATTTATAACATGAAATTGTTGGATCTCTGGCCTCTTGACATCCATTTTAATGAAAAATAATGGATTGCCAATTACTCTATGATCACTTCTATTCAGTTTCCTTTTTGAAACCCTCTTTCATTACTGCATACATTTATGTAATATTATTCGATTACTCTTTGCCCTATTATCATAATCTCAGAAATTTTATCTAGGTGGTGTTGTTAGTATCATTTTAATGTTGGCGGTTGCCAATTCTATATTTCCATTCCTACCTGTGTCTTCAGCAGCAAGACCAAATTTCCAAATAAATGTGGACTGTGCACATATATTTCCATCACCACCAAAAATGATTCTCAAACTGAGCTCACCTTGCACTTTTTTATCCTTTTATTTTCCTTCCTCTTGTTCCCTAAACTGCATTGTCCTTTGTCCATGTATCTCCTCTTTTCTTGATGTGCTGTGGATTACTAAATGATGCTGACTTTTTACTTATCTGTCTCATTTCTGTAGATTCCTTTTCATCCACCTGCTCACATCACACTAGTTCTCTCCAAAATTTTTGTCTCTAAGTGGACACGCTCCTCTCTCAATTCTATTCATTCCATTTGTGCTGCCAGAGTTACCTTTCTAAAATGCAGATCTAAGTATATCTTATAAATACGCTTTACTATTTACAAGGACTAAGCAAGATAAAGCCCAGATCTGAATTTCTCCAAAATCTGACTTATGTTTACCTTTTCAGCACACTTTCTTCTTACTCCTTTCTCCTTCTCCTTCCGCTAAATCCTCTCCTCCAACCCTTGATATAATCTTAATACTTTTCCATAATACCATTATTTTACTTTCTTTAAATGTGATAGAACAAAGAAGTATATATTTTATATAAATATTCCTAAAGTCACACAAGCAGAAGATGGTGAAATGATGCCAAATGCAAATTATCACTTCACTATCAACACTAAGGAAATCCAAGTATTACAAATATTTTTTTCTCAATAATAAAAAAGCATAAATTATATCAGAATATATTAAATCTCTTAAGTATGATATCCATATATGTCAGCATTGGAATCAAATCTTTTTAGTAAGTGTTTTCTTCATTCAATGCCAGTCCTGATCATAAGTTCTCCAACCATTATACCCCAATTACTTCAAGTGAAAAGCTGTTAACAAAATCTGACTCAGAGAATTGCTAAAGTCACATTTTTTTAATAAATAATTATTCTGTTCTGAGATAATTTAATTTGTGTTTTGGTGCAAAGGATGTAGAATAGCTAAAGGAATTTTTTTTTTTTTTTTTGTAGAGACAGACTCTCACTGTATTGCCCTCGGTACAGTGCCGTGGCGTCACAGCTCACAGCAACTAGCAACCTCCAGTTCCTGGGCTTAGGTGATTCTCTTGCCTTAGCCTCCCGAGTAGCTAGGACCACAGGTGCCCGCCAGAACACCTGGCTATTTTTATACTGCAATCTGGCCGGGTTTGAACCCGCCATCTTCCTTATATGGGGCTGGCGCCCTACTCACTGAGGCACAGGTGCCACCCCTTAAAGGAATTTCCAAATGTTTTATAAGTCTTGGAAAATAAATTGTCAAATATAACCAAAAATAAGTTAAGGAGTTTTTGATATTTTGTGTATATCAGCAATATGCCATTAGAAGAACATGTGCACGGTGTTGTAATAATCACTTTTTTCATTAATAATGAAACTCCTATTTCATTATCTCTGAAGGATTCTTTTCTTCTTTGTTAGAGATTGTTTATCGGCTGTGGCGTTTTTAAAGTGTACATTAACCCTTACAATTATTAGGGGATGTTTCTCTCATTTTCTTTAAGGGGACGCATGCTAAGGCTCATACCATTAGTGTGAGGACATAACAAATAATGAAATTCTATATACTACCATTCATCAAGTGTGCGCCCTCAGTGTGATTTTATATAAGACTTTCAAAAGAATTACTAAAAACTCCTATTGCAATAGCTCTGAAGGATTCTTTTCTTCTTTGTAAGAAGTTTTTTTATTTAGAACTATTTAAAATACATATGTTAAATACATTTTAAAGTCATTTCATTGAAAGGCAATTTGGTCAAATTTAATATAATTATATGCAGCACTTGGAACACTTCACTGATTTCCCTGTTTTAAATATTTCTATATCAAAAGGATTACGTACAGAATGAAACGCTGCAAATGACCACTGGCTGCTAATGCCAAATGTTGGGAAATGTAAATAAGAACCTCAAAAGCCAAAGCATGATTTTCACTAAACATTACTGGCGGTGAATAGTGCCCCACAGAGTTGTTTCAGGACAATTCATTTCATCTGTAATGAGAACCAACGGGGTAAATGTGTAAGCACTGAAGACACGTAAATGGCACCACTGATTACCCAGGGCCGTGACAACATGCTTCTTCCTTCTGACAAAACCGTCAGTGAAATTACAGCAAGTACAGGCTGGGGACGTACAGAAGCTAACCGAGCAGCAGTTTACTTAATCTTGGAAATTATGTCCAAGTGCATTCCTTTCAACATTTCCATTTGAGTTTAGACATTTGTTTCCAGTGTCTTTGGAAACTGTGAATGGAAAATGTGTTACAGCCTGCAAGTATCATGTTTCATGAATGAAGGTCTTTTCTTCAAACGTTTACAAATTTAGAAATTAATGTATCACTCATGGCAGGAAATTCAACTGAATGGCCTTTTCTGAGATAATGAACCTGCCTTGGTGAGTTGTTTGAATATGTTTAGGGGGTCAATTGGTGGCTTATAAAGATGCATTCCTATGTCCAAATATGCACATAAAATATAATTCCACAGATTTAACTACATTAGGTCCATGTTCCTATTGAATGTTCATACACTGCTCCTAAAAATAGGAAAAAAATACATCAACTATGACTTAATAGCATAGTATTGACTTGCGGGAAAAAAGCATGTGTATTAGTTTTCTAGTGCAAAGGATAACAAGGATTAGCTGTTTGTGTGACTAAAACCCAGATTATGTCACATTTCTGATCCTGCTTTCCTTCATCTGTGAAATGAGTACATCTGGGGTGAGCACAAACAACATGTTACTCTTTCCATGTGAAAAAAAAAAAAACATTTACTTGCCTTGGTGCCTGTAGCTCAAGCGGCTAAGGCGCCAGCCATGTATACTGGAGCTAGATGGTTCCAATACAACCCAGGCCTGCCAAACAACAATGACATTATAACCAAAAAATAGCTGGGCATTGTGGCAGGAACCTGTAGTCCCAGCTACTTGGGAGGCTGAGGCAGGAGGATCGCCTAAGCCCAAGAGTTTGAGGTCACTCTGAGCTATGATGCCATAGCACTCTACCCAGGGCAGCAGCTTGAGACTCTAACTCAAAAAAAAAAAAAAAATGAGAAAGAAAAAGAAAAGGATAAAATATTTACTTTCAGAATCTCCTCCCACCAGTATGCTCTATAATGATAGATTTTGGGAAAAATTTTCCAATTGACTAATGATGACAATGTTGCTTATTGTGTATAATGGTTCTGTATCATAAAATAGTGTGAATATACGAAATTTCCTTGAATAAATACTCTATAAATGCCACTAAGTGCCAAGCACTATTAGGGGTGCTGAGGATAGAAAAATAAATGTAATATAGACTTTGCCCTAATAATACTGTAGAGAAACTAAATCATGAAAATAAAGTATCCAGTATTTCTTGTGTTCTTATTACTCAACACATTATATAGTTGCATAATTATAGTAGATGGGCAAAACAATTTGTATTGAAACCTAGATTTGACTGATTCCAAATTCTATCTGTAATCAACAATACTGTAGCTACCACAGTAGGAAAAAGAATTAGCAAATACAGTAGAATCTCTGTAAGTTGACCACTCAAGGGAAAACCGGTCAACGTACAGAGGTGGTCGACATAAGGAACTAGGCCTACTGTACTGGTAAGGACACGTGGTGCTTGTCCTATCTATGAAAATTAGGTCAGCTTAAGGAGGTGGTAAGGGTCAACTATGGAGGTTCTGCTATTTTTATATAGGCTATTTCTATTTTAAACCCTGTTTAACTATGGTTCATGAAGCATGTAGCTTATAAGATTATCCCTTCTTCAAATGTTTCAAATGAGTCCCTATCAACACAGGCACGTTATTCAAGACCATTTTTCCTTCCAGTTTGGGGATTCAGGAGTTGGTGATATGGCTACACATTTTATATAGTATCATAGGAAATCCCTTCCTAGTGTCCTCTTAATTTGCCTGCCTAACAAGACTCAGATCCCTACTTTGCTTATGACAATTTTCTTCTCCAAGCAAGTGGAATTGCCTCTGCAACCAGATTCATAATCTGGACTACTTCTTGAAATAAGTAGCTGTATGAAAAATAATACTGTTATAAGAAGTCAGAGGGTTACTTTCTTTGAACCTAAGGGTTGATCTTAAAATGACAAAAATTATCCAGTCTAAATATTATTTCTCTTGGGATCAGTTGTAATAATGCTGGGTTTTCTCTTGGTTTCAACCCTACCTAATGCTGAATTTCCTTTATCATCTCTATCTGGTTGAGCTCCAGGGGAATTGTCCACTTTGTTTTCCACTTTAAGCATTCTGTCACCATTCCATTTATGGTAATTATATTAACCTTATAATTATATGAGCAGATCAGCAATCCAATATATCTTGCTTAAATTAAATATGTATTGCTTAATTAAGTTAAATATGATAAAACATTACAGTGATTATACATTTATCTCTAAATATTGGAATACAAATGTCAACCCTTTATTGAATATATTCTCTGCCGTCTTCTATTTAAAATCAGTGCCGTGATTGTGATGACCACAGTTTGTGGATGCCGCCCTCCTCTGGGGCAGGGGCATTGCTGTCATCCGCCGTTTTTTTTTTGTGTGATTTCCATGGGCAACAGCATTCATTATTTTGGGACTGAATTGAAAATGTTTGTATAACTAGGCAATTGGAAAAAAAAAAAGAACACCCACTGCTGTGTATGGTGTCATGTTTTAATAACTTAATTAGCTTTGATCTGAGGGAATATGTATGTTTTAATTGATGTTATGCATATGCTACCTTTGTAAGATCAATGCCATACAAAGGGATTTTTTTTAAATGCAGTTAATTTCATTACAAAAAATGCATTTTATTTTAAAAATGTATTATCAAAAAATATATTATAGAAGAGGTAGTACTTGTATTAAAAATGCATATTTGTTATAATTTTGGTGGAAATTATTAGAAATGGTACAAAATGTATTTTTCCTAATAGATTATATTTTAAAAGGTTTATTTTGAATATCAATTACATGATAATTATATTCACCAGAATTCTATATTTAGATAGGGTAACACCACCAATCGAATAATAAGTTTAGGGTGATAATAGCTCACATTATAAAATTTTAAAATCTGCACTGCTGTTAAGAACATTACCCGAATTACATAAGGGATATAGATAAGAAACTCATTCCATTTAGTAATTCTGTGACCCTAGGATACTCACCACCTCTCAGAACAGTTTCCTACCTTCAAAATGAGAATTAACATACCTGCCTTATGTGGCATCTTTAAGGTTTATCTGTTTTATTGCAGCCAAAATGCTCATTTTTGTTGATAACATACGCTTTAATCCAATTTTTTTTTGTTTTTTGTTAATTTTTTTTAGACAGAGTCCTACTCTGTCACCTTGGATACAGTGCCATGGATGCTAACCTTGAGTACAATGCTGTGGATGCCACTGTAGCTCACAGCAACTTCAAACTCTCTTGGGCTTGAGCAATCCTTTTGCCTCAGCCTCCTGAGTAGCTGGGACTACCGGACTGAGCCACCATGTCCAGCTAGTTTTTCTATTTTTAATAGAGACAAGGTCTCACTCTTGCTCAGACTGGTCTCGAACTCCTGAGCTCAGGCAATCCACCCGCCTCAGCCTCCCAGAGTGGTAGGATAACAGGCGTGAGCCACTGAGCTTGGCCTAATATCAGTGTTTGTTTGAACATATTTTATCCTCCTAAAAAATCTTGCCTAGAAAATATTTTTTTTTATAATTTTATTGAATCATAATTCTGTACATTGGTGCAATCATAGGGCACGATTCATATACATTCAGAAATGTTTTGATCGTACTGTTACAGATAGCCTTCATGGCATTTTCTTGATCACTATATAAA
>CAUYON010005365.1:0-11619 GCA_963573935.1 Arctocebus calabarensis | reverse complement strand
TGAGAATTTTTGCATCAATATTCATTAGTGAAATTGGTCTAAAGTTCTCCTTTTTAGTTGGGTCTTTACCTGGTTTTGATATTAGGGTGATGTTTGCTTCATAGAACGTATTGGGGAGGATTCCTTCCTCCTCAATTTTTTTGAATAATTTCTTTAGTATAGGAATAAGCTCTTCTTGGAAAAATTGATAAAATTCTGGTGTGAGACCATCTGGACCAGGGCATTTTTTTGTTGGGAGATTTTTTAATTGTTTCTCGGATCTCAGTGCTAGAAATTGGTCTGTTCAGGACATCTATTTCATCTGAGCTAAGTCTAGGGAGAGGGCGTGATTCCAAATATTGATCCATTTCCTTGATATTGTCAAATTTCTGGGCATAAAGTTTCTGGTAGTATTCAAAGATAATCTCTTGTATTTCTGTAACATCAGTTGTTATTTCCCCTTTATCATTTCTTATTGAAGTTACTAGCGATTTTACCTTTTTATTTCTAGTTAGTCTGGCCAAAGGCTTATCTATTTTATTAATTTTTTCAAAAAACCAGATCCTTGTTTCATTAATTTTCTGAGTGATTCTTTTGTTTTCAATTTCATTGATCTCAGATTTAATTTTGGATATTTCTTTTCTTCTGCTGGGTTTAGGTTTAGATTGTTCTTCTTTTTTCAATTCCATCAGATGGTTTGTGAGTTTGCTCATATGCTCTCTTTCCGTTTTTCAAATGTAGGGTTTAAAGCAATAAATTTTCCTCTCAGGACTGCTTTTACTGTATCCCATAGGTTTTGGTAATTTGTGTCTTCATTGTTGTTGTACTCAAGGAAGTTAATGATTTCCTTTTTCATTTCTTCCTGCACCCAAGTGTCATTCAGCATAAGGTTGTTTAACTTCCATGCCTTTCTGTGAGGTTGAGCATTTTTGTTGGAGTTGAGTTCCACTGTTAGTGCCTTGTGGTCTGAAAAGATGCAAGGTAGAATTTCAATTCTAGATTCCTGGAAGTCATCAAAAAATACAGAAATGTCTCAGGTTATAAAATCAATGTCCATAAGTCAGTTGCCTTTGTATATGCCAACAACAGTCAAGATGAGAGGTTAATCACAGACACAACTCCCTGCTCCATAGCCTCAAAGAAAATGAAATACTTAGGAATATACCTAACAAAAGAGGTGAAAGACCTCTATAAAGAAAATTATGAAACCTTAAGAAGGGAGCTAGTAGAGGACTTGAATAAATGGAAGAACATACCATGCTCATGACTGGGAAGAATTAACATTGTTAAAATGTCTATACTTCCCAGAGCAATTTACCGATTCAATGTCATCCCTATTAAAATACCAACATCCTACTTTCAAGATCTGGAGAAATTGATTCTGCACTTTGTATAGAACCAAAAAAAAAAAAAACCCCGTGTAGCTAAGGCAGTCCTTAGTAATAAAAAAAACCCAGGGGTATCACCATACCAGATTTTAGGCTGTACTATAATGCCTTAGTGGTCAAGACAGCATGGTAATGGCACAAAAATAGGGACATAGATACTTGGAATCGTATAGAAAACCTGGAAAAGAAACCAAAAACTTATAGCTGTCTAATCGTCAATAAACCAAACAAGAGTGTTCCCTGGGGGAAAGACTCCTTATTCAATAAATGGTGCTGGGAGAATTGGATATCCTTATGTAAAAAACTGAAAATGGGTGTTTACCTTTCTCCCCTTACAAAGATTGATTCGAGATGGATAAAGGATTTAAATTTAAGGCATGAGACCATGAAAATCCTCAAAGAAAGGAATTGGAAAAACATTGGAAGATATTGGCCTGGGGAAAGACTTTATGAGGAAGACTGCCTTGGCAATAGCAACAACTGCAACAAATGGGACAGTTTCTGTACAGTCAAGGAGACAACAACCAAAGCAAATAGACAACCTAACCAATGGGAAAGGATATTTGCACATTTTGAATCTGACAAAAGTTTAATATCCAGGATCTATACAGAACTTCAATTAATCTATAAGAAAAAAACCAACAATTCTATACATCAATGGGGAAAAGAGATGAATAGATTTTTCTATAAAGATGACAGAAAAATGGCCAGTAAACACTTGAAAAAATGCTCGTCATCCTTAATTATTAGAGAAATGCAAATCAAAACGACCCTAAGATACCAACTAACTCCAGTGAGAATGGCCTATATCACAAAATCTCATGATTGAAGATGCTGGCACAGATGTGAGGAGAAAGGAACTCTTTTACACTGCTGGTGGGACTGCAAACTAATAAAACCTTTTTGGAAGGAAGTATGGAGAAAGCTCAAAGAACTCAACCTAGACTTCCCATTTGATCCTGCAATCCCATTGCTGGGCATCTATCCAGAAGAAAAAAAAAAAAAAACTTTTACCATAAAGACATTTGTACGAGGCTGTTTATTGCTGCCTAATTTACAATTGCTAAAGTGTGGAAACAGCCTAAATGTCCTTCAACCCAGGAGTGGATTGGTAAGCTATGGTATACGCATACAATGGAATATTACCCAGTCATCAAAAATAATGGAGACTTTGCTGCATTTGTAGTAACTTGGATGGAGGTGGAACATGTTATTCTTAGTGAAACATCACAGGAATGGAGAAGCACAAATCCTATGTATTCAACTTTGATTTGAGGACAATTAATGACAATTAATGACACAGTGGGGCATGGGGGAAGGAGAGAGCAGACAGAGAAGGAGGGAGGGGGCAAGGGAAAGAAAACCAAAAAAAAAGAAAAAAGTGTCTAACTTTTATATAAATTGGATTCAATTCTGACTAAAGTATATTACTTAAATATTAATTTTGTAATTCAACTTGTCAATATGTTGTTTAGGATATTGCATCCTCATCTGTAAGTGAAACATGTTTGTAATTTCTCTTTATAACATATATTTTCTCCAATTTCAATATCAGGTGTATCCAGATCAAGTAGAATGATATTGAAATATTTCTTTTATTGTTTATAAGATTTCTGGAATTGCTTATTTTGTAACATTGTGGTCTATGAGTTTATGATAGTTTGAACTTTGTTATTTAATTCAATTCATTGCTTAATTACAGTTTTCCTATAAATGATTATACTGTGGTTAATATGTTAGCATAGCAGTATTCCCAGATAGTTTTTTGTTTGTTGGGAGGTTGGGCTTTGGGGGGTAGAGTTAATACTTTGCATGAAATATCTTATCTTATAACAGTGAAATTGTTTTCTCTTTTGTCTTACGATTTTTTTTGAGGTGAAATTCAAGTTTTTGTGTGAGTAGTACTATTATACCTATCTTGAGTGTCTTGCTTATACTGTATTACATCATACCTTTGTTTAATTCTTAATAAACTGTTCACTTGTTAAAAAAAAAAAAAAGGTAAGTTAAGAGGAAAAGACTTGATAGATTTACATTTGTATGTTTGTGGGTGTGTGTATGTGTGACATGTTCACACAATATATGAAAATGTGAAGAGAGTTTTCTTAGCTAAAGTCATTCGATCAGTTGTGAACTAGCTGAACTTGTAAAGCTCTGGTATTCTGTGATATTAAAAAAAAGGATAATGCTAGGTAAATAGTTTAAATATACAATAATGATAAATGAAAAACAGACAATATTTTATTACCTTATTACTGTTAATTTTAGTTTGAAATTGACATTTATTAAATAAATATCTGTACATGTATTTATAAATCTGGACTTTTCTGAGAAACATACTTAGGAATAAGTGAAGGTTTATTCAACAGAATGTAAGAGAAATAAGTAATAGTTGAGTCATTTGTTGTTTTCTGGAATGTTTGCACCTTTATTTCTTAAAAATATTTTATAGTCTATAACACACTATAAATTCTATGGGCAAAGCCTGGAGTAACAAATAAAATATATTATAAAGTACAATAATCTTCTCTGTAATTATTATCTTAAATCTGATCACATTATGAAGTTAATGAATGTACTTATTTAAAAATGTGCTTTTATCAAAAAAAAAAGCAATAGAACTGAAGTAGTTTTTCAACAACGTGAGTCTAAGAGAGAAAGTTCATAAATGAGAACCTGTATTGGTAGAGATAACCTCAAATACGGAGAGAAAAATATTATAGTTTGGATTCCCTTGAACATTTGTTTCTCTTCTGTTTCAAATTGACAGTTTGAGATTCATTTTACCAAATCACCTGATGTGCTAGAGTGGAGAAAGTAAAACACCAGAGGATATTTTTACTGATTATGTCAAGATTAAAAATAGCAGTTTTCAAAAGTGGTCTGTGTGTAGTCAGCTTCGGCATGTCAGTTTCAATATGGCACTATAGATGAAAAGCTGAGAAGAATGACATAGAGCAATGACCTCACAAATGGGAAAAATAACTTGAAGGAATAAATTTTTCTGATATAAAAATACCGTTATTCCTGGCTAAAATACACACCACTGTCTCTCCAGTAGTAATTTATTTCCATTCTATTTTTCATGTTTCCATTAAAATGTTTAGTTTAATATGTGAACTAAATATTCTTATAAAATGACATTATAATTATATAAATACATACCTCTGTGGTTGTTTAAAATAGATTTTAAAGTACATGAATAATATTCAAGAAGTATTTATTATGAAATATTTGAATGATGTAGAGGTTGGTAGGAGACCTGAATTTAGTTTTCTGATTTTTATTTATCCAAACCAGGAAAGTTAAATTGTAGGTCAGATGATTAAAATTAACATGATGCTATCACCAATGCATTTTGTATAAAGCATATTCTATTCCATGTTTTACCGTGTGTAGTACATGGTCAGATTATAATAATTTTATATTCAAAAGTTTAAAAACGTTTTGAACTCAAACATTTCGACTCACTATTGATTTACATATTTGCCAAAGAGAAAGTTTTGAGTGGTAAATTCAGAGAGTTTATTAATTATTTAGAAAAATTTATTTGAGAAAAAATTATTTGAGAAAAAAAGTTTATGCTATTAGGATCTCAATTCTTTTCAATATTTTATGTTAATAATTCAGTGTATGTAAAACTTGTATCAATCAATGAATATAGTAAATGAAGATGTAAGAAGGGATGTCAAAAGGAACAACATAATTTTTATAGGTTAATAATAATCCATTGAGTATATTTACTACATTTTCCTTATCCATTCATTCATCGTTGGACCACATAGGTTGCCCAAATCTTAGCTATTGTAAATAGTGCTGTTATAAACAATGGATTGAAATTCTACCATTTTTCAGCAATACGGATAAAACTAGAGAGCGTTATTTTAGGTGAAATAGGTCAAACTTGGAAAGACAAATCTTGCGTAAATGGGAGTTATATTAAATTGATTGATCTTGTGGCGACACAGAATAGAAGGATGATTATCCAGTTCTAGGAAGTGTGGGAAAGGAGTGATGGATAAAGTGAAGGATGTCTAATTTGTACAAAAATATAGGTAGATAATTAGACTAAATGAATAATATGTGACAGGACAATAAAGTGACTATAGTCAATAGTAAGGTTTGATATACTTTAAAACAAATAAAGGAGTAGAATTGGAATGTTCCTAACACAAAAAATGATAAATGCTTTAGCCAACAAATACTCCAATTATACCAATTTTATCATTACACTGTGTATGCCTGTATCAAAATAATACATACACCATATAAAGACATATAATTATTGTGGATCAATAATAATTAAACAATTTTTAAAAATAGAGAAAACATGTGGTGTTTGTTTTTCTATTCTTGAGATACTTCAATTAGTATAATTGTCTACAGTTGCATTCAAATTATTGTTAAAAGCATTAATTTATCTTTATTTACGGTTGAGTAGGATTCTGTGATATGATGTACCATATTGTGTTAATCCACTTTTGAATTGTTGAACACTTGGGTTGACTCCACATCTTTGCAGTTGTGAATTGTGCTATAATAATCATTCAAGTACAGGCATCTTATTGACAAAATGACTTCTTTTCTTTTGAGTAAATATCACATAGTGGGAATGCTGCCTCAAGTTGTAGGTCTACTTTGAGCTCTTTGTGGAGTCTCCACACCGTTATCCACAGAGGTTGTACTAATCTGCAGTCCCATCAACAGTGCATAAGCATTCCTTTCTCTCTGCAAACATGCCAGCATCTATTGTCTTTGGACTTTGTAATAAAAGCCATCTAACAGGGGTAAGGTGATAATATCTCATTGTAGTTTTAATTTGCATTTCTCAGATGATTAGTGACATTGAACATTTTTTCTATTTCTCAATATTTTATTTATTTATATATTATTTATTTTTATTTCAGATTAATATATGGGTACAAATGATTAGGTTACATTGTTTGTGTTTGCTAGGCAAGATTTAAATTATAGATGAGCCCTTCACCCAGGACGTGTGTCATATACCCCTATGTTGCACCTATTAGGTAAGAACATTTTTTCATGTATTTGTTGGCCAATTGTATAGGGAAGTAAAATTCATTGGAAATCAAGCAGGGTAGAGGAGGTGAGGAGGGGCAAAAACCTACTCATCAGGTATAATGAACACTATTCAGGTGATGGGCACAACTATAGTCCTGACTTAACATTACAAAAGCTATGCATGCAATAAAAATAATTGTACTCCTTTAATATTTTGAAATAAAATATAAAAAGAACCAAAAAATCCAAAAGTTGAAAAATTAAAATTTCAAAGTTAATGCTTCTCAAAGTTAAAAAGTTAAACATGCCTCAGATTGATGCATATTTTCGGATATTCTGATATAAATTTTTGCCACTGTGATTATGTAACTATGTTTAAATATCAAAAACTATTTCCTAACTAGTTTCTAAACGGCTTCTCAAAGTTTAGAGAAATTCTCACTAAAAATAAGAGAGCCTTTTTGCTTCAGACAAAAAAAAATTACATACTTTCAGATTTTTCTTCATCTTAGCTACCTACAGTCTTCCTTAAACTACTTTTATAAAAATCTCACTCTCTCTCTCTTATGTGGCTCCAATATATGGTATATCACCACATAATGTATTTATTTTATCATTCAACAAATACTAAATATTTAGTGTCTCAAACATGTTTAACATTCTACCAGGAAGGAGAAAATATTTAAGGCAAATGAGACATTGAATTCAAAAATTAAATTTCACAAAGTCCTGTAAGGTAAGAGCAACAAAACATTACTTTCTGCAACATGAATGAATATCATGACAGTAATTCTATACTTTCTAAGTATGTGGTAGGTACTAAGGTAACTTCAAAACACAACTTCATTTTGTTCTTTTTTCTTCAGAAGGATGTATTTTTATTTTTTTATTGTCATATATACATAGATCATGAATACATTTATACCTTTGTGGGATTCAACATGTTGATTTTTTGTACAAATTGGAGTGCTTACATCCTACTAATTAACATAGCTTTCACCTCATTCACTTATTCACAGTGTTAAGACATGCAGGATGGGGGTCGATAAATGGAGGGTTAATGGCTAACCACATCTATGGAGCATGTTGCAAAGGTACAAGTCAAATCTATCAGGGATTGAACACAACTTCATTTAGATCAACAATTGCTAGAGTGGTAATCTAGTATTGCTTTTAATTAGACAGATAATCTCTGACAAATTACAACTTCTCCGAGAAGTATTCCTTATTAAAAATTATTCTCTCTTTAGGCTGTTACAGTTATTTAACTTTATAGTCTAAGGAAATTAAACATGGCAGTTATATATAACAATGTCAACTTATTATGCTATAAACATCTAATGTTTATGTCAGCGATTCCTATGCTAGGCACCTTTCTAAGCGTGCATGTAATAATCTAGTGATTCATGATGTAAAATATCTTTATTTCTTTTTTCAGACTCAGGCGTCACACCTTTTATACATTCTATTTGATTTTCCTTTTGTGTCTCCACTGATTCCTCTTTTCTTGATGAGTGGCTAGGGAAGTGGCAAAACGTTTGTTTTTACATGCCCATATATGTTTCACATTGTCAGGTACATCATCTGTGTTTGTGTCTGCTTCTACATATTTACGGGTATCTCAGAAAGAGAGCATAGGCTAATGGATAAAGTTCACGGAGCCACTGCCCCAATGGCTATTCTGCCACTAAAGAGCTGTTTTCCTCTGCACAGGTAAAATAATTTCTTTGCAACTCAGTTTACATAGTTAAATGGGCACAATAAAAACGTCTTTTCATATAGTTAATGAAAATTAAATATGAAACATCTGCCACTACTAAAATGATGCATGATTTCTTCAAACCGTGAAATCACTTTGTCATTTGCACTTTTCCTGGATGTTTATGAAATAGCAGTTGCCTATATTATATGAAGTTTTTTTCTGGATTCTTGAGAATTTTCCAAATGTATTTCATAAAGGTTGTTTAAAATATATATTTTAGTTGTGATATATTTATTTGCTAAACAGAAAAAGAATAATCGAACATAAAATTTAAAGACATTTGCCAATTAAAGCTTCTACATAGCATATCTTCTGAAGAATACAAACAAGCCAGCTGGAACTAATAACACACACTTTCACTTCCGATCAAAATATAAAAGAAGGTATTTTATAAATGAACTAATACGAAAACTGAAAAGGTCGAAGTAATGTGCATTTTCATTTTTATGTTAAATATAATAAATTAAAAATATGAAAGTATTACTATATGTTTTAACCATCCTTGTTCTCATTTCTAAATTTCCACTATTTTTAAGATAATGTAATAAAGAAAAGTAACTTCAGAGAAGGAAATAAAAGTGAATATGCATCACAGCTAAAAATGCAAAGTAAAATTGAGTGGATTGCTAAAACATTTAAAAATCCTCCTTTCTATTTTATTATTTATGACTCAATCTACAAAAACGAGCTCCTCTGTATACATGATCTGTGAGCAGTTTGATCACATACTTTCTCCTGATGAGAGCTAAGGCTTATGAAGATAATTTTTGCCTTAGAACTTCTGGAAGGTTGTTTTTCACGGACTTGAGCCCTGCTTAACAAGCTTATTCCAGCCACAGAGCCTGCTCCCCGGCATTCTCACATTAGCAGCACATCTGGCACGCTCTCTCCTTTTATGCTGACTGGGTTCCTTTGATTGCTTCATTTGGGCATGAAATTAGGAGAGTGCTGCTGACATCACCCACGAGACTCCCGTCTCATCCCACACCAGGGCTGATCAGGTAAAAACACTGCAAAAAGCATCTGGTCCCTACTGGAGCAGCAGGGAATGTATAAAACGTGTCCTTGCTTTGCCTTCCTGTTGCGATGCAGAAAAATGCTATTGAATCTGTAATACATGCATTTGTTTTAATCTTAAAACCGATAAAGCCAAGGAAAACTATTTTTGAGGGAATGAGATTTCTTAAAAGTAACATAAAAGGCATCTCCAGAATCAAAGTGTTGGATTTTTAACAATGACCTCAAGCGTCCTCATTGCATAGTCCTATGATTTAAATACATTGACCATTGACTTAGTCACTCGTGGTAAAAAATGTCTCTGCCATATTTTCCATGGCTACCGTCTAGAAGAATGATTGTTTTGGCTAAAATTGTAGCAGTCTATTATAATTGAGTAATTACAGTTCAGTTTTAGAATCCCTACAATTTTAGAATTTCTACAAGTCTGCACCTTAAAAACTAATGTAACCTCTGGAGAATCAAGTTCTCAACCATTAGTACCCATGTCCATACACTTAACTTCTCTACTCTCAGACACTTTTCTTCTGTGTTAAAAAAAAAAAACCCACTATCTTTTTTATTAATATAGAGCATGACATTATAGCACAGTAACTTTGAGGTAACAAGCCATTTTAATGTGTTGACCATTAATATAAGGTTCTTACTCTTAGGTGCAAGAAGCTCGATTCTGCACTTGCGGTCTCTTCTTGTAGATTAGCCAGCATTAGTGTTGTGTTAAATACCTTTGTGTGTTGATATAATCAACAACACAAGATTGGAAGGAAATGCAAAAGAACATATCCATAGACACTTCATTAAAATTAGTAAGATCTTTAGCAAGATTGGTGGTATAAAAGCAACATATCATAGTGCAAAAAAATCATGGTTCTATTAGCAACAAATTGTTAGAAAATGAAAACTGATTTAAAAATTACAGTTTAGCAAAATGAAAATTATTTTGGCATCAAAATGTAAAGATTTAGGATTCATCCTGGGTTTAAGGAGAAAATAAATTGTTGAGAGACGTTTAAAAAGTCTAAAATAAATCAAAACATACCATCTATCTACTAGTTAAAATGTAGAGTGTTGTAAAGGCATTTACTTTCCTTAAATAAATTTATGGATTTAATTTGTTCAATGTCAATTTTGTGTATATGAAAATATGCGTGTGTGCACAAGCATACAAGAGGAATTTGATATTATAACACACAAGGAAGTAAAAAGGGCCAAGAGTGAGCAGGATACTCTTTAAGAAGAACAGAGTGGTTAGATTAATCTAGCAGATGTACCCATCAAATTTGCCATATTAAATGTCTATTCTTGGAGATTTAATGTAAAAAAACTCTTTATATGTGCACTAGGAAATGTATAAGACTGTTTATTATCAAATTGTTCTCAACTGCAAAACTTTATAAAAACTACAAAAGGCACTCAAAATATACAGATTTGGAATATATATTATAGTATATTAACCATATGCACCAGATACACATATACAAAACCAACTAAAAAGGATTAGATACTTGGAAACAAGACCTGAAGCTGTAAAATTACTAGAATAAAATACATAGGAAATGTTATTGAAATTAGGCTGGCCAATAAATGTTTTAATATAGCCCCAAATCACAGGTAATAATAGCAAAGAATGACCAATAAGATGGCATTTAAAAGTGCCTTTTTATTTCAGCAAAGGAAACATTCACTAAACCAATGAAAAACTTACAGTATAGGAGAAAATATTAATGTTAAAGCCATATATCTGACAACCAAAGGATATAAGAAACTAGAACAACTTATTAGTAAGAAAACAAATAATCCAATTAAAAATGAGCAAAGAACCTGGACAGATACTTTTCAAAAGAAGGTACATGAATGGCCAATGGATACCTACAAAAACCAACCAAACAAAAAAAAGATTCAACATCACTAATCATTAGATAAATGGAAATTAAAATCACAATGAGACATCATCTCATATCTGTTAGAGTGGCTGCTACTAAAAGACGAAAGATAGCAAGTGTTGGTGAGTGTGTGGAGATAGAGAGTTATGTGGTAAAGCCACTCCAAAATTCCTACCTTTCCAAGCCTTTGGCTTACTTCCTCTACATTATATCAGGAGAGTTCTGGAATCTCTACTTTATTCGTAGTACACGTAGAATAAAATTTAAGACAATGGAGAACACACTTTAAAAATATTTACTATAGTTGTAGAAAATGTCCAATTGAAGGAGATAATATAAGAAAAATGTACATACACGTAAATACATTTTTTTTTTTTTTTTGTAGAGACAGAGTCTCACTTTATCGCCCTGGGTAGAGTGCCGTGGAGTCACACTGCTCACAGCAACCTCCAGCTCTTGGGTTTAAGAGATTCTCTTGCCTCAGCCTCCCGAGTAGCTGGGACTACAGGCGCCCGCCACAGCGCCTGGCTATTTTTTTGTTTTGCAGTTCGGCCGAGGCCAGGCTTGA
>CAUYON010005364.1:0-13377 GCA_963573935.1 Arctocebus calabarensis | reverse complement strand
TCCCATGGTATACATGTACCACAATTTATTAACCCATGGGTTGATGGGCACTTGGCCTTCTTCCACAACTTAGCAATTACATATTGGGCTGCAATAAACATTCTGGTACAGATGTCTTTGTTATGATGTGATTTTTGGTCTATCCATGTTCTTAATTTGCCACAAAACATTGGTCTTTGTCACTCTTTGATGTCTTCTTATCTGTATTTTCACATGATGTAGTCCTTCCTCTCAGAATAAACAAATATTTCACTTTGTATTTCTCTGATGGTCAGGTATGTTGAACATTTTTTCATATTTCTGTTGACCATGGGCACATCTTCATTTGAGAAATGTCTATTCATATGCTTTATACATTTTTAATAGGGTTGTTTCTTCTTATCAAGTACTTTGAGTTCTTTATATATTTTGGATATTAGCTCCTTAACTGAAATATGGTTTGCACATATTATCTCCTATTCTGTTGGTTGTTTCTTCATTCTGTTAATTGTTTTCTTTCCCCTGCAGAAGCTTTTTAACTCAATGCAATCACATTTGCCTACTTTTACCTGTATTACCTGTGCTTTGGGGTTTTATAGATCATATTCAATATGTTAATTGCCTTGATTCAATTATTCCACAATGTATTAAGCCTCACATTGTGCAGCATAAATATATATATAAATTTTGCATTGACTAAATAAAATAAAACTTTAAAGAAGAATAAAAACTACTTCAACTTCACAATTCTTTCTCAGTCAAAATTGCTTGAAATGGTTGCCCATAAGTGCTGTCTGTAGATGTATATTTTGATTTGCCTCTATAATTTAATGTCTGTCCACGTGGTTTCCTTGACCTAAGCAGAGTCCTTTTGGATGGTGAAGGAGCTCTGGTGCACCATCACCTTCTACATCAGTGGTTCTCAACCTTCCTAATGCTGTGACCCTTTAATACAGTTCCTCGGTTGTGGGGACCCCCAACCATCAAATTATTTTCGTTACTACTTCATAACTGTAATTTTGCTACTGTTGTGAATCGTAATGTAAATATCTAATATGCAGGATGTATTTTCCTTGGTCACGACTCACAGGTTGAGAACAACTGGTCTACATGTATTGGTTCCAAGAGCAAAGAGTCCTTTGTTTTGAGAAGAATCTCAAACCCTGGTCATCACATAGAAAACGCTCATGATTCCAGTACTTAGCAATAAAGCAGCATCCCTCAATCAAATTTTTCTCAATTCTTAAGTTCTGAAGTTTAAAAAAAGACCAGATAAAAAGTCGTGTTTCTTATTTCCCTTGTTTCATTTCATTCCCTGCTAAATGTATGTTTTTTTAAATGATGACACGGAAGAGGTTATATGGAGTAAAGTTCACATATTAGCATCTTCCTGTTGAGTGTATTTCAAGGACAGGAAAAAAAGGCATTGAGAGAGGGAGGGAGGGGATGTTAGACACTTATTTCAACACAGGCAAAGCGCTTTTCAAGTATTGAAAGCCTTTGAAATATAAAATTCTGACTTAGTTTTAGAATTGTGGATTTTATGGGAAGAGAGAAAATAACACAGACATGAACTGTTGCTTTATAAAGTGTGAGTGCATAGAGGAAATCTTGCTTTGAAGAGTGGATTTTCTTTGTCCTAGCTTGACAGGTGTTTAGTTTTATAAACCAACTTTTATTTTCATTGTGCCTTCAGCGGAACAGGTGTGTACCTTTTAAATAAAAGCAAGTTAAACCTAATTGCACATTTTCCTATGTTGTTGTTTATTTCATGTGACATACATATTTTTCTCATATATCTGTACTATATGGCCTTTTCCCCAGCAACATCTCCTTACACATTGGAAACAGCAGTTTTATTAATTAAAACTAAATAAACCAGTTGTGTTCAATCAATTGTCAACCACTAGCTTTTCGAAACATCATTTTTCTCATTATGCAAATGTTCAAGCACTTAAAATCATGATCAAATT
Source organism: Arctocebus calabarensis (assembly GCA_963573935.1). Classification (NCBI taxonomy): domain Eukaryota; kingdom Metazoa; phylum Chordata; class Mammalia; order Primates; family Lorisidae; genus Arctocebus; species Arctocebus calabarensis. The sequence continues at coordinate 11,425 of CAUYON010005364.1, read as the reverse complement.
GACCAATAAAACCAGAAACTATTGGACTAAAACTCCCTAATGTAGATAAAAGTACAATATTTGGCCAGACCATAAACACTCTTAGATTTATCTGACAGCTGAGAGCACTCTGCAGAGCTTTTCAGTTGTGGCAGGAATTAAGTCAACTGTGCTCCGAGCATCTTGGCTCTATTTACCACGTGTTTCCTTCTCACAGCTGCTCCACTGCCTTTGTTATGCTTTATTATTAGAATTTGTTTAATGTGCTTCACCATATTCTTAATTCTCTAACAGCAGGAGACAGAATGTATCTTACTTGGTCCTTGCTGAACAGGGTCCAGCCCAAAGCTGCTCTGTCCTGTCCAGTTATGATGGGGAATTTCACGTGTGAACTTGACTGCACTATGGGGTACCTCCTGGGCTGGTGCAGGGTCACTCCTGGTAGTGCCTCTGAGGGTGTGACAGAAGACAGTGGCATCTGAGTCAGTGGACTGAGTGAAGATCTGTCCTCCCCAGTGTTGGTGACATCACCTCCTCACCAAGACCCTGGACAGAACAGACAGAAGCGAGTTCTCTGTGCCCTGGAGAAGCTGCCTTCTCCAGGCTCTATACATTAGCACTTCTTATTCACAGCCTTTGGAATCGGACTGGAACTATGCTACCGGCTTTCCTGGTTCTCCAATTTGTTGACCTGATATCATGAGACTTCTCAGCCTCCACAATCATGGGTGCCAATCCCTTATATTAAATCTCTCTGTGTGCATATCAGTGTGTCTTGCTGGTTCTGTGTCTTGGAAGAACTCTGGCTCATACACCCTTGGTACAAATACAACACTGGCTCAGTTCAAAAGGAACTGTTCTAGTGTGTGCTATGGAATTTCACTGTCCTTTGAATGTGTGTGTTCCTGAGGATACATGGTAAGGAGCAGTCTTTCATTGCTGATTTGCGTCTGTGTATCTTCTTTGTTGAGGTGTCGGTTTAAGCCTTCTGCCCATTCTTTAATTAGGTTATTCAATTCCTTGTTGTTGAGTTTCAAAAGTTCTTTGTGTATTTTGGATCAAAGTTCTTATCAGATGTTCCTTTGGCAAATATTTTCTCACAGTCTGTGCCTTGTCCTTGCATTCTCTTGACAGTGTCTTACCCATGGCAGAAGTGTTTAATTTTTTTAGAAGAGTTTAATTTTAATAAAGTCTCCCTTACAGATACCTGTGTGTTAGTGGTCCTGCCCTTGGTGCCTCATTTATAAAGTCATTATTATTCCTAAGGCAAAATGTCAATGATACACCATTCTTGACCCAGGGGAAAAAAATGTTTTAAACTTTTCCTGAAAATACTACATGTTGGCAAACATATAAGGAATGGAAAATTTCAGAAACTATTAATCTATGTAAAGTGTTACAACCTTTTTGTAAATCAAATTGACAATATTTTAGAAAGTTGAAGATGTGCATTGTCAATAAATACTGTTCTGTTTCCAGGCATGCATTGTTAGAGACATATTTGGAAAGAGTAATGAACTGTGATTTTTATGCTGATGCTGTGTTTAACACCCACCTACCCCCCAAATAAAATAATGAATTTTCACCAGTTGACAATGTGGATAACTAAAATGTGATTCATTCACAGTATTTAGAATTTTAGATTAGTGTAAACAAATGGATTATCTGATGTAATTTTAATTTATTTAAATATCAAAATCATAATATTGCTTTTTTCTTGATTATGAATTTAAGTTGTCTGTAGATTCAAGTTATTAGCTCTTTGTCAGATTTGTAGCATGCAAATATCTTCTCCCATTCTGAAGGCTGTCTGTTTGCTTTAGTATTGTATCTTTAGCTATGCAGAAGCCTTTTAGCTTTATCAGGTCCTATTTACTTATTTTCAGTGTTGCTGCATTTGTCCAAGGGGGTCTTCTTTATAAAATCTTTCCCGGGCTGATTTTGTCAAGGGTTTTCCCTGCACTTCCCTCTAGAATTATTATTGTTTTGTGTCTTAAATTTAAATCTTTTATCCAGACAAAGTCAATTTTTCTCAGTGTTGAGAGGTGCAGGCCCAATTTCAGCTTTCTACATGTGGCTACCAGTTCTCCCTGCACCATTTATTAAATAGGAATTCATTTCCCCAGGGCATGCTTATATGAAAGAGCATGTGCTGATACAAGTCTGGGTTTGTCTCTAGGTTCCCTATTCTATTCCATAGATCTATATCTCTATTTTCGAGCCAGTACCATGCTGTTTTGGTCACTGTAGACTTGTAGTATAACCTGAAGTCTGGTTATACCCCCCAATTTGTTTTTATTACTTAAGGTTGTATTGGCTATTCAGTGTTTCTTCTGGTTCTATAGGAAAAGAAATGCTACTTTTTCAAGTTCTTCAAAGTATGATGCTTTGATGGGGATTGTATTAAATCTGTAGATTACTCTGGGTAGTAAGGACATTTTGATAATGTTGATTCTTACCAGCCATGAAGTTTTTTCCATTGATTAACATTTTCTGCTATTTCTTTTCTCAGGGTTTCATAGTTGTCTTTATAGAGATTCTCCAAATCCTTTGTTAGATCTATTCCCAGGTATTTCATTTTCTTTGAAGCTACTGTGAAAGGAATTATGTCTTTGATTTGATTCTCAGATTGACTGTATTGGCATATATGAAGGCTACTAATCTGTAGACATTGATTTTGTATCTCGAAATCACCAAACTACTGTATTTTTTTTTTAGACTTTTAATTTTCTTTTTGTTGTTGTTGTTGTAGTTGTCACTGATGTTTTTAACTGGCCAGGGCCCAGTTCAAACCTGCCACCCTTAGTATATGGGGCTGGTGCCCTACCCACTGAGCTGCAGGCACTGCCCCCAGTTACTGTATTTCTTGAGCACGTCTATGAGCTTTGTAGTTGGTTTACCAGGCATAAGACTATGTCATCTTCAAAGAAGGCAAGTTTGGCCTCCTCTGTCCCCACTTGAATACCCTTGATCTCCTTATCTTATCTGATTGCATTAGCTCTTCCAGCACTATGCTGTATACAACAGTGGTGATAATAGGCATCCTGTCTTATTTCAATTCAGAGGGGAAATGCTTTAAGTTTTACTCAAACATCCCCATGTATAAGTGAGTAAGAGACTTCAACAGAAATTTCTCTGAAGATGACAATTGAATAGCCAACAAATATGAAAAAATGCTCATTGACCTAAATCATCAGGGAAATGCAAATTCAGACCACTCTGAGACATCACATTACCCCAGTGAAAATAGCTCATATCACAAAATCTCAAAATTACAGATGCTGGCATGGATGTGGAGAGAAGAGAACATGTTTGCACTGCTGGTGGGATTGCAAACTAATGCATCCTCTATGGAAAGAAGTTTGAAGAATCCTCAAAGAACTAAAAGTTGACTTTGCATTTGATCCTATAATCCCATTATTAGGTATCTACCCAGAAGAAAAAAGTCATTTTTCCACAAGGACATTTACACTAGAATGTTTATTGCTGCTCAATTCAACTTTACCAAGATGTGGAAGCAACCCAAGTACCCACCAACCCATAACTGGATTAACAAACCACGTTGTATGTACACCACGGAGCACTATTCAGCCACAAAAACGTTAAAGACTTTACATCTTTTATATTTACCTGGATGGCGTTGAACCACATTCTTCTTAGTAAAGTATCACGAGAATGGAAAACAAGTGTCCAATGTACTCAATACTAATGTGAAAACAATAGCTAATCAACTGCATGCCCACACAAAAGCAAAGAATAAGTATATTCTAATGAGGGGATGGAAGGAGGGAGGTGGAAAAGGGGAAAGGGGAAGTGGGAGAGAGATCGGCAAGTTCTCAGCTAATGTAAGGTATTCAGCACATCACCTGCATCAAGTGCTCCACCACAACTTGAACTTTACTGAGAAGTGAAAACAGGTGAATGTTAAAAAGAATACTATTGAATATAGCAAAGCATTAAGATGCTATGTACATCAGTACATCATGACGCTATTAATGTGGAAATAAAACACATACGCACATAAAAGACAAATCTAGACTGTAAGATTAAGGATATATGCATGGGGCTGGTATACCCCAACTGTTGGACCAAACAGGTGTCAGGTGGGACAGGACCCTACTTGTGCTTTTATGGTTTATTTTCATTAAATTAAAAAAGAGATATGAGACAAAATGTTAAAAATTATTTAATCTGTGCAATGAGTCCATGGGTATTTATTACATAAATACTTTACTTTATGATTTGAAATATTTGCTAATCATTTGTATGGATAAAATAAAAATCTTTAGCAGAGTGATCAAGGATATATATGTGTGTATATAAAGATGAACCTAGAGACAAACCTGGCCATGTATCGCCACCTGCTCTGTCTATATAAATATATACACACACCCTCATGTATATGGCCCTAATGTAAGGATATATATATACACACCTTACTTTAGGTGAGAACTTGCCAACCCCCCTCTCACTTTCCCTCTCCCCTTTTCCAACTTCCTCCTCCCCCTCATTAGAACATACTTGTGCTTTTCTTTTGTGTAGACACGTAGTTGATTAGATATTGATTTCATATTAGTATTGAGTACATTGAACACTTGTTTTCTATTCTTGTGATACTTTACTAAGAAGAATGTGTTTCAGCTCCATCCAGGTAACTACAAAAGATACAAAGTCTCCATGTTAAATCTCATATATATATATAAATAAGCTGTTACATTTAGAAATGTAGTAATAATTTGCTCCAGCATATATTGGACAATGAAGAGAGAAAAGGAATTAGTCTTTATTTCTTGAAGAAATAATGATGGGTTTCACGGGTTCAATTGTGTTTGTTTCACATTCCCCTTAGGCTGGAACCACACAATGTGAACTTACTTGGAAATAGAGTGTATCCAGATATTCTTAAGGAGTTCAAGATGAGATCATCCTGGATTTAGGATGGGAACTAAGTCCAGTGACTGGATCCCCTAAGAACAGCAGAGGGAGATTGGGGACACAGGGTAATAATGTGTGGATGGAGGCAGAGGCTGGGGTGGGTGTGGGGTCTGCAAACCACAGAGCTCTGCAACCACCAGAGCTGGGGTGAAGGAACAGGACCAACGCTCCCAGGACTTCCAGAAGGAACCAGCTCTGAGGATGACTTAATTTTAGATTTCTAGCCTCTCTGAAATGTGAAAGAATAAATTTTTGATGTCTTAACATGCCCAGTTTGTGGTAATTTGTTATAGCAGTTGTAGCAAACTAATAAAATTGAGTATGCATTGAATTATGGGCGAGGATAAATAGAATGCATACTGCTCATAAAACCCAAATATATTTCCTGTCTGCTTGGCATAACAAATGGCCCATCACAACCATCTTTTCATCAATACATTTCTTTACTTCTTAAAGTAAAAAATGTGAATTTAAAAAATTTTCTAGAGTCTGTCTCAATTCTAATACTGTTCAGTATATTGAGAATGCCTGATTCAGATGTGATGAAGTTAATATTCTGGCTCGATCCTACCCTTCTTATTTTTAGTTTTCAGATTCATAAAATAATTCCATTGATATAATTACCTATAGAGTTGCTGTCTAGAGTAATACAGTTAATATTAGAAAAATTTAACTAAAATATTCATAAATCATAATCTTCATTGCCCAAGCTGTCTTAACTATCTAGAGATGTGTTACTAAATTCTCAGACACACCCTGAGATATTTAATAACATACTAGACACTATTCTCATCCCTACCTTCTTAACTTTTTCAAAATACCTGTTCATATTTTATTTTAAAAATAGTCAGCTTCTGACTTACATGTAAAGATTTTTCTCTTTAAAAAATTAGCCATAATGGCAATAATATAACAAAACTCAAAAATATAGTGTTCACTTTAGTATAAATCTTGTTTTATTTTGAAAATATAATCTCTGTTAATTCTCACAACAACCTTATATGGCCATAGGGATCAGCTGCCAATTTTTCAGAAGTTACATTAGGTAGTAAACACATAACTTCTGAAGGAGTGGCTGGGGTGCACACAAGGCGGTACCTAGTAAATATTAGCTCTGATTCACCATGAACCGAGATCACTCACTGTTCAGTTTTGCTTTAAGAGATCAAAATGAGTTGGTCATTTCCAAATTACAGATTTAGTTGCTTTCCTGTGTGTTAATGGTCACTTTTCAAGTTCTCTGTTTTTAGAACACATGTAGATTATTACAAAGTTCATTTAGGCTGCTGTGGTCTGGGATTATGCTGCCCCAAATTTCTTCATTATACAAGGGGGTTGACAAACTAATCCCCTTGGGTGGGTCCAGTTATGTGAAAAATGAAGAAGGTGCATTTCCTCTTCTCTATCCACCCTCCCTCATTCTGTCCCTGAGCTTCCCAGGCTTCTTACTCTCTTTCAGATCCCTAATTTAATTTGTTACTTTATTTTAAGCCAACACCAGTAAAAATATCCCTAAAATTAGCTGTTGAATCCTGGGTTCCTTGAAATCTACAATTGTGCTTATAGCATTTATGAAGTATCAATATTTACCTAGGAAAAAAATCACTACCACCTAGAACTTAGGAAGAGCAACAAAAGTAGAAATAACTAAGAAAAGTGGTCTTGGTTTGAAAGGAGGAGCACAGTGGGGCTGGAGCAGTCAGGAAAGCTTTTTGGCAGCCTTGTAGCTTAAGTGGTTGGGATTCTGAATGTATATGAATCGTGCCCTGTGATTGCACCAATGTACATAATTATGATTCAATAAAATTATTAAAAAAATGTGAAAAAAAAACCAAAAATAAAAATGGACTACTGTTACATTTTATCTTAAATTATCTATAATTTCATATATCATGGGTATTTACATGACTCTCAATTGTCCAAATCTGGCTCATCAAGGATCAATTTTATTCTCATCTCCAAGTTCTTTTTCGGTTGTTCTTTTATTTCAAATATTAAGGGGTACACATGTTTTGTTTACATAACATTTTGTACAGACTGAGACAAAGTTTTAAGTGTGCCCTTCACCCATGAAATGTGCACTGTGTTCAATAGTGTGAATTTGCCCAAAACCTTCTACTCCCTCCCCAAGTTTGATTTTCATGTGTACACTTAAGTGTTAATCAATTAGGGTTCAAGCTATACTAGGCTGTGGCAACCAAACTCTGGCACTGGCCCCAAAACAAAGACACAAACCAAAGGATCAGAATAGAGGACCCTCAGATAAAATCATCCTCATATTACCTTCTGAGTTTTGATAGAACAGATAAAAATATACACTGAGGAAAAGAATCCCTGTTTAATAAAGGGTGCTGGGAAAACTGCATAGCCACATTTAGAAGACTGAAGCAGGATCCGTACCTCTCACCACTCATAAAAATTAACTCATGATGGATGAAAGACTTAAACCAAGGCAGGAAACTATAAAACATCTAGAAGAAAAAGTTGGAAAAACTCTTACAGATATTAACCTGTGCAAAGAATTCATGGAGAAGACCCCCAAAGCAATCACATCAACAACAAAAATAAATAAATGAGACCTGATCAAATTAAAAAGCTTTTGGAAAGCCAAGGACACAATGAAAAGAGAAAATAGACAACCCACAGAATGTGGGAAAATATTTACATGTTATATATCTGACAAAGGACTGATATCCAGAATCTACAAAGACTTCAATCAAGTCAACAAGAAACAACCAAACCATCCCCTTTTGCCCAAACATTGGGCTGGAACTTTTCACATGAAGATATGCTAATGGCCAATAAACTCATGAAAAAATGGGAAATAATCATTCTCTAATCATTAGGGAAATTCAAATCAAAGCCACAATGAGATCTCACCTAACTCCAGTGAGAATGGCTCATATTAAACATTTCCAAGGTAACATGTTGGTGAGCAGAGGAAGGAACTCCTATACACTCTTGGTGAAACTGCAAACTAGGGAAGTCTCTATGGAGAGTTGTATGCCCCAAAGTACTTAAAGTAGACTTACTATTTGACCTGCTGAGTACATATTCAAAGGAACAAAGATCATTTTATAAAAAGGACACTTGCAGTTGAACATTTACGGCAGCACAATTCACAATTGCAAAGATGTGGAAATGAAAGGAACAAAATGACATGATCCTATACTTAGAGAACCCCAAAGACTCCACCACAAGACTCCTGGAAGTCATCAGGAAATATAGTAATGTCTCAGGATATAAAATCAATATCCACACATCAGTAGCCTTTGTATATGGCAATAACAGTCAAGATGAGAGGCCAATTAAGGACACAACTCCCTTCACCATAACTTCAGAGAAAATGAAATACCTAGGTATATACCTAACAAAGGAGGTGAAGGACGTCTATAAAGAAAATTATGAAATCCTAAGAAAGGAAACAGTAGAGGATCTTAACAAATGGCAGAACATACCATGCTCATGGCTGGGAAGAATCAACATTGTTAAAATGTCTATATTTCCCAAAACAATCTACCTATTTAATGCCATCCCTATTAAAATACCAACATCATACTTTCAAGATTTGGAAAAAATTATTCTACGTTTTATATGGAACCAGAAAAACTCCATGTAGCTAAGGCAGTTCTTAGTAATAAAAACAAAGCTGGGGGCATCACCATACCAGACTTTAGGCTGTACTGAAAAGCCATAGTGGTCAATACGGCATGGTACTTGCACAAAAATAGAGACATAGACATTTGGAATCAAATAGAAAACCAGGAGATGAAACTAACAACTTACAACCACCTAATCTTCGAGAAACCAATCAAGAACATACCTTGGGGGAAAGACTCCCTATTCAATAAATGGTGCTGGGAAAACTGGATATCCACATGTAAATATTGAAACTGAACCCTCACCTTTCTCCACTCACAAAAATTGATACAAATTGGATTGTGGGAAGCCGTGAGACGTGGGAACCCACGGGGGACTCCCCCCACGTGAGAAACCACTTTTGCCCTGGCTATGGCCAAGGTCTGACTTTTTCTAAAATGAAACTGGCAGGAGCCAGAACAAGGAGTAAGAAGTCCAGATAGTCAAAACTAGAGATAAACAGCATGGCGGTTTCTAGGTAAACAGCACAGTAGTTCCCAAGGAGTAAGAGAATGTTAAAGTAACGAACCTTAAATGACCTTTTCCCCTGTGAGAATATAAAAGCATGAAAGAAAAATAAAGTCTTGTCTCAGTCTCAGCCTGACTGAGTCCATTACCGTGTGTATGTGTGTGTGTGTATGTGTGTTATTTCATCCCAGTGCCCCCTCCTCAGAACCTTGCTAGTGGACAGTGGGCCCATCATTGGATAAAGGACTTAAATCTAAGGCATGACACAATAAAAATCCTGAAAGAAAGCATAGGAAAAACACTGGAAGATATTGGCCTGGGGTAAGACTTCATGAAGAAGACTGCCATGGCAATTACAACAATAGAAATAAACAAATGGGACTTAATTAAACTCAAAAGCTTCTGTACAGCTAAGGAGACAACAACCAAAGCAAATAGACAACTTACACAATGGGAAAGGATATTTGCATATTTTGAATCAGACAAAAGCTTGATAACTAGGATCTATAGAGAACTCAAATTAATCCATGTGAAAAAAGCCAGCAATCCCATATATCAATGGGAAAGAGACACGAATAGAACCTTCTCTAAAGAAGACAGATGAATGGCTAACAAACATGAAAAATGCTCATTGTCCCTAATTATTAGAGAAATTCAAATCAAAACCACCCTGAGATACCATCTAATCCCAGTGAGAATGGCGCACATCACAAAATCTCAAACTGGAGATGCTGGCATGGATGTGGAGAGAAGGGAACACTTTTACACTGCTGGTGGGACTGCAAACTAATACTACCTTTTTGGAAGGAAGTATGGAGATATGTCAAAGAACTCAAGCTAGACCTCCCGTTTGATCCTGCTATCCCAGTACTTGGCATCTACCCAGAAGAGAAAAATTTCTTTTATCATAAGGACACTTGCACTAGACTGTTTATTGCAGCTCAATTTACAAATCGCCAAAAATATGGAAACAGCCTAAATGCTCACCAACCCAGGAATGGATTAACAAGCTGTAGTATATGTACACTATGGAATACTATTCAGCCATTTAAAAAAATGGAGAATTCACAGCCTTTGTATTAACCTGGATGGAAGTGGAACACATTATTCTTAGTAAAGCATCACAAGAATGGAGAAGCATGAATCCTATGTGCTCAATTCTGATATGAGGACAATTAATGCCAATGACACAGTGGGGGTGGGGGCAGGGGAGAGCAGAGAGAGAAAGAATGAGGGAGGGGTGGGGAAAGGAAGAGCAGAGAGAGGGAAGGGGCGAGGAGGATGGGGTCTTGGTGTGTGCCACACCTTTTGGGGGAAAAAAACATGATTGTATGAGAGACTTTACCTAACAAATGCAATCAGTGTAACCTGGTTTCTTGTACCCTCAATGAATCCCCAACAATAACAACAACAACAAAAAAGTAAGAAATATGTCATTCACTTAGTGGAAAACTACTCCCTACACTCACACTTGGTCTTTACAGAGTTTTGCCGAATTCAATCACTGACACAAGTACAGATAATTCCTATAACTTCCTACAAAATGTGTATTTCAAGATCATTACAAAATATAACTCAGTTTTTTTTTATATTCCACAACTTACAATTCTTTCTGTGACATTAGAACAATTAAATTTCAGCTTAAGTTAAGAACTTTCATCAGGGGATTTCTGTGTGTACCATTCAGTATAATTTAGGACGCTGCCATTTGGACAGGAACTACACCTGGAGAAACAGAGGCTCACCAGACACGGACTGTTCCCTGCCTCTTTTCTTCCATAGGGCATCAGTTCATCAGTCAACCGTGTCTTGTGACAGTATTGGCAAATTTGTCAGATCAGAGCCAGGAGAGATCTATTCTTAAATACGTTGAAAGGCATCAGTATGATATGTTTTGAGGGATACCACATTCAAATAAAATTGTTAGGAACTCCTGATGATGGATAGAAAAAAACAGAAGCAGATAAAAAAAAAAAAAATCATAGGCGGTGCCTGTGGCTCCAAGGAGTAGGGCGCCCCATGTACCGGAGATGGTGGGTTCAAACCTGGCCCTGGCCAAAAATTTGCAAAAAAAATGGGCAGTGCCTGTGGTTCAGTGAGTAGGGCACCAGCCCCATATACTGAGGGGGGCGGGTTCAAACTCAGCCCCAGTCAAACTTCAACAACAACAAAAAAATAGCCAGGTATCGTGGCAGGCACAAGAACTCCCAGCTACTAGCGAGCCTGATGCAAGAGAATCGCTTAAGCCCAAGAGCAAGAGCTTGCTATGAGCTGTGATGCCATGGCACACTACCGAGGGTGACATAGTGAGACTCAGTCTCAAAAAAAAAAAAAAAAGCCTGACATTATGTCTGTATTGTTCAGTTCAAGGCCAACATAGTTTTATCAAGTATTTAAAAACAAG
>CAUYON010005363.1:0-13392 GCA_963573935.1 Arctocebus calabarensis | reverse complement strand
AGTTTTGAGATTTTGTGATGTGGGCCATTCTCACTGGAGTTAGATGGTATCTCAGGGTGGTTTTGATTTGCATTTCTCTAATAATTAGGGATGATGAGCATTTTTTCATATGTTTGTTAGCCATTCATCTGTCTTCTTTAGAGTAGGTTCTATTCGTGTCTCTTGCCCATTGATTTATGGGATTGTTGGCTTTCTTCATGTGGATTAATTTGAGTTCTCTGTAGATCCTGCATATCAAGCCTTTGTCTGATTCAAAATATGCAAATATCCTTTCCCTTTGGGTAGGATGTCTATTTGCTTTGGTTGTCTCCTTAGCTGTACAGAAGCTTCTGAGTTTAATTCAGTCCCATTTGTTTATTTTTGTTGTTGTTGCAATTGCCACGGCAGTCTTCTTCATGAAGTTTCTGACTCCTTTTTAAGAAAGATAAATCTTACATCTTCACACATGATGATATAGCTATGGACATATTAAAAATTGCATGGAAATAGAGAAAATGTAAATTTAAAATTTAAAGTAGTAAGATGAATAAGACACACATAGATACTTCTTTAAGATTTACCATTTAGACTACATCAAACATATTAATTCATATTCTATCTTGGTGGCAACAGTGTTCATTTACCTCTTCAATTATAATATTTAATAGGGTCTGAAGGATTTTGGTTTACAATAAACATAACTCACACTCACATTCTAGGAACTTATACTATGTCATATCATCAAGAATATAAAATGATAATTATCTCCCTAATTTTAAGAACCTTTCTCCAAACATAATCACAAACTGAACAACAACTCTATTAACAAAAGGATTCAAATCATTTTTATATTAAACCCAGGACCAGTTGCATATATTTTATATAATTATATTCAATTATATATGACATAGTATATAGTTGTGATTTTCCATATGAAAAATAGTTCTTTTACTAATAAAGTCAGTAGAAATTGGTGTTAAGAAACATATTTCTTCTAATGATCAAAGAAATATGGGCCATAAAGCACTTTCTTCACTCAAGAATATGTGGATACACAAACCTATATTTTCTTTTTGTAAGAGAATTGTAGGAAAACAATTACCTATGAAGATTGTGAAACATGAAATATATATATTGAGTGGTGTTTTTAGAATAGCAACAGAATAATAGAAAGAATAGATGTAAACAAACAAAAGATAGCATGGGGCTGTAAAAATTCAAAAAATCATTCATGAGATAAATGCAAATTTGGAAGCCTAGGGTGTAGTTTGGCAGCGAGTTCAAGGCTTCCATTTGTTATTTAAAATGCATGATAGAGAGAATTTATTCCAGCCATATGAAAAATTCAGTATTTATCTAAAACTGAAGAGAAAATATCCAGTTCATTTCACTTTAATATCTGGGTTTATGTACTTCTTTATTCCTCTCTCCTCTCAGAGTGTATATAATCAAATTGTGCATTGTTTTTTCATCATTATGGTCTCATGAAAATAATCTTTCTTCCTAGTCTAGGTTTCAGTGAGCAATTATCTTAAGACATTCTTACACTTTAAAAAAATTCAAGTTAATTACACACCTATTCTCTTCCTTTACCTTTTACAATTCTCCAAATGTCATTATAGATAAGAAGCACTTTCATAACGTCAATCTATTTGTATATTAATGTTTTCATCTCTTTGACATAACTGGTTAACTATCATTTAAAAATGTGTACCATGTATTATTTATAATGGCATACATATATTTCAGATTGTACTTCTTAAATATGCTGAATGCTCAAAGACTAGATAGAGAAACAAGCTATAAATGGAAAATAAACTTTATTCAAATTTTATAGTACTGTTAAAACAAGACAAGAAGGCATATTTATGTTCAAAATTGTGATATATGTGTTTTCAGAATTTAAAATAATAATTATTAATTTTATAGGCATTTCCTCCCCAAGCAGAACATTTATTCCAGAATTGATTATATACCTTTCTAAATACTTTAAAATTTTTCACCCAGAATTTAAAATTACACTTGTTTAAGATACTTGTGAGAGGATTCATGATAAGTAGAGATACTAATATTAGGAATAATAGTGAACAAAATATCAAGATGACAGCCCAAGCCCAAGATAAACCTAATCATTACCTTTGCAAGTGTTTGAGATATTATAATATGATTTATTTTCAAATCTCCTGTGGGAAGCTCACTATCATTTTTTCTTTTTTTTGGTATAGACTTTTGACATTTGACAAAGAGTCAGAAGGTGGGATCTGTATTGGGGACATGAATTCTACAAAGTGTATATAGTTTTATTGTAACAACCAAGCCCCCCACCCCTACACCAAGCCCCCTATCCCAGTCCCTAATCCCCAACCCATAGATTTAAAGAATATAACAAACCCTTTATCCTTCAAAGGGGAAGTGGTATGTGTCTCGGCCCCAATCCCTGCAAGGGTGGAGGAGCCAAATTCCGGAGAAGAGATAAACAGGGAGGTACACGTCCTTAGTTCCTTGGAAGGAACTCCTATGCCCGTTCCTTGTACCCTTGAACTATGTATGAACCATGAAGTAATGAACTTGTGATGTATCATATGATTTATGAGCAAATATGTACCCCCACCCTGCGACCCTGCTTTAACTGCTATGATTAGCTTCTGTATGATGCTAGCTTGCTTTTGCTGACCACGCAAGCAAATTAATATAAAAAGATTGCCCCCCCTGGCATTCGGGGCTGCATGCCTTTGTGGTATCAGCCTCCTGCAGGTGTAATAAATTTTATCAATTATTGCATCAAATTGGGGTCCATCTTTCTACCTCCGTGACTGAGGCTACAAAAATATAATCCCCCCCACACACACACACATACACAAACTCTCTCGCTATCTGTATATCCAGCCGTTTCCTTAGTTTGCTTTCCCATAAGTACTACTTAGGGGTCACATGACTACTGGTCATAAACATCCTTAACTGTCTTAATTACTTCCATAGATAGCATCGGCCTTGTGAAACCTAAACCTAGGGTTTGAGATATTTTCCAACTCTGTTATTCCAGGTAATAGGCTGACTAACCCAGGCCAGTGACCCTTACCAAGGAATGGACTTGACTGCAACTGGTCTTGTGTCCCTTATCCAGGAACTAACTCAGTACTAAAAGACAATTCCTTCCTTCCTTCCTTCCTCTGTCCGTCCCTCCCTCCCTCCTCTCTCCCTTCCTCCCTCCCTCCCTCTCTCTCTCACTCTCTCTCTCTTTTTCTTTCTTTCTTTCTCTTTTGTTTGTTACATAGTTTGCTTTGTACAGATGGAGTCAAAGTTATAATGGTGCCAGTCACCCAGATAATGTTCACTGTACCTATGTGGGTATGAATTTACTCATCCCCTTTTCCTCTCTCACATGTGCTACATTTTCATTCACTTTTACTTCTATATGTGCAAATAAATAAATAAATACATGTCCATAGACATATGACCTACTGTTTGATAAGTTAGTAGACTATTCATAATGAACAGTAATTTATTGTATATTTAAAAATAGCCAGTAGAGAATAACTTAAATGTTCTCCCCATAAATAAAAGATAAATGTTTAAGGTGATTGGTAGATAGATGTCCCAATTATCCTGATTAGATTATTATATATTATATGAATGTATCAAGATATCATGCATACCATGAATATATACATTTTTATTATGATGAAAGAAGAAAGAAAGAAAGAAAAAGGAAGGAAGGAAGAAAGAAGAAAGAAAATTTTGTACAATTATAATTACACCCTGAATATAGACAAGCAGTAGATCCAATTGCCTATTCCTGCCAAATTATTTTTAAAACTCTTTCCCCCCATTGTTGGGAGAGAGAGTTGAAAATTTTCTCTGGTCTCCTTGGATGACATCTGCAATATTAACCTCATTCTTCGCTGTTACCCCTGCTGTCTCACGTATTGACTTTTGCTTGAGTAGTGGGCAATGTACCTGGTCTGTAGTAAAAGTTGTAATTGCAGATAAACTGGATGGGTTATAGAAAAAAGATGGTCAAAAATAGACTTCACGATTTAGGCTGAGCAAACAGAAGAATGACATTGTGTGAAAATTTTCAAAACCTAAAAATTTAAAACCTTGTTCTCATTCAAGATTATCCTTGATTACCACTTTTGTTCAAATTTCTGCCTTTCTCTGGAGTAAAGCTATTTGAATAAACACAGTCAAGTGAACTCAACTTCTATTTAGGTATAAGAGGCATGAATTTTAGACATACTCTATTAATTGGCAAGCAGCTATGTAAATTCCTTTATATTCTATGAAATTGTTTATTTTTTTTTTAAAAGATAAACCTCAATAAAGTTTGTGGAAGTTTCAGTTAATCAGAGAAATAAGTGAAGTACAGTTACTATGTGCTCACCAGGCTGAAAGGAGATATCTGGAAAAGTATTAGGGCAGCGCCCGTGGCTCAGTGAGTAGGGAGCTGGCCCCATATATCAAGGGTGGTGGGTTCAAACTCAGCCCTGGCCAAACTGTAACAAAAAAATAGCTGGACATTGTGGTGGATAGGATACCTTGGTGTTTTAAGGCTGCAGTGGAACAGAGAATTCAGAGATAAAACCACCCTCATTTTCACATCTGATTTGTGACAAAGCATTGTGGCAGGTGCCTGTAGTCCCAGCTACTCGGAAGGTTAAGGCAAGAGAACAGCCTAAGCCCAAGAGCTGGAGTTTGCTGCGAGCTATGATGCCATAGCTCTCTACCAAGGGCAAGAACGTGAGACTGTGTCTCTTAAAAAAAAATGGAAAAGGATTAAATAAGCTAAAATCCAATCTTTAAGCAGATGAGAAATCTAATATACTTTTCCCTCACCATCATTCCCAGCCCTACATTCTGATAAACAGCACTCCAACCTTCTACAAGGTCTACTTTTGTTTGATTTCACACATGAGATTATGCAGTATTTGTCTTTCTGTGCATCACTTATTCCACTCAGCATAATGGTCTCCAGGTTCATCCATGTGTCCTGAAAGGATAGGATACCTTGGTGATTTAAGGCTGCAGTGGAGCAGAGACTTCAGAGATAAAGCCACCCTCATATTCCCATCTGATTTTTTCAAAAGCAGATAAAGATATACACTGGGGAAAAGAACCTCTGTTCAATAAATGCTTCTGGGAAAACTGGAAAGGTACAGGACCTGCATCTCTCACTGCTCACAAAAGTTAACTGGTAATTCGTACAAGATTTAAGCCTAATATAAGAAACTATGATAATTCTAGAAGTAAATGTTGGAAAAAACTCTTACAGATACTAGCCTAAGGAAAGAACATAAGAAAAAGACCCAAAAGCAATCACAGCAAAAACAAAAATAATTAACAAATTGATCCTGATCAAATTAAAAAGTTTCTGCACAGCCAAGGTCGCAATAGAGTGAGTAGACACCCTACAGAGTGGGAGAAGATCTTTGCCTGCTCCGCACCCAGTAAAGTGGTGATAATCAGAATCTACAAAAAGCATAAGCAAATCAGCAAGCAAAAAATCAAACAGCCTTATTAAAAAGCAGACGAACGACATGAACAGAAACTCTCAAATGAATGTAGTCTAATGGCAAAAGGAAAACACACAAGCAAAAAAAAAAAACATTCAGCATCTTAAGTACACCTACCATTTGATCCAGCATTCCAACTACTAGGTATTTACCCAAAGGAAAAAAACAAAACGTTTTGTAGAAGAAAAAAGACAGTTGCAATAGAATGTTTATAGCTGCACAATTCACAATCGCAGAGGTGTGGAAACCACCCACATGCCCATCCATACATGAGGGGATTAATAAAATGTGATACATGTCTACATGGAGCACTATTCACCCATTACAAACAAAATGGTAAACTTATACCTTCTGTAACATCCTGGATGGAACTGGAGACCATTCTTTTAGGTGAAATACCAAAAATATGGAAAAACAAATACCACACGTACTCAGGATCAAAGTGGAGCTATTTTATCAACACGCATGTTCAAATATGGAAGTATAACTCATTGGGAATCCAGTGGGTGGAGGAGGAGAGGAGAGGTTGGTTTAATTCACTCATAACAGTTACAATGTACACATTCTGGGTGAAGAGCATGCTTAAAAGATTTGTAAAAGCAAATTATACAACCAACGTGTGTACCTCTGTAATACTCTAAAATTAAAATCAATTAATTAAGATAATTATTTTAAAAATCATATTTGAGTGAGCTTCCTATCACTCTTGTAGCTTTAGAATTGCTCATTATGACACAATTAAACATTTTACTTTCAAGTTCATTTAGCAGTACTATACACTACTGGAGAAGGACATTCTTGACCCAAGAAACAAAGGGATTTTTGTACTCCTTTTTCAAAGAAAAGTGAAAAAGAGTAAAAAACCTTTGTTAAGACTGAGATTCTGCAGTAACAAAAAAGTAGCTGTTAGTATGGACATTTTTAAAACATCTGTTAACAGTTTTTTTTAATAAAAAAATTAAATCGACAGATGAAATTACATATATTTATAGTGCACAACATGATGCTTTAAGAGGGGAGGGGGGAGTACGGGTGGAGGGAGGGCAATTGGTGGGATCACACCTATGGTGCATCTTAGCAGGGTACTGGGGAAACTTATTAAATGTAGAGTATCAATGTCTTTATATAGTGATCAAGAAAATGCCATGAAGGCTATCTGTAACAGTACGATAAAAACATTTCTGAATGTATATGAATCATGCCCTATGATTGCACCAATGTACAGAATTATGATTCAATAAAATTATAAAAAAAATAAATAAAAATCTGGGCTTTCTCAGAACCACGGCGGCCCTGGGTGGGGTGAGAGGAAACAGGAAGCATTCGGGAGACAGTTCAAAGCCGATTTCTCATGTGGTGTCATGATTACAAACAGGAAAATTCACGTGAGAGTAAGTTGGGTGTAAGGCAACGCTTCTAAATGCATGCTAAATTACAAGGACTTTATAAACGTGACAAGCTCCAAAGACTGAGATATTTATAGCAGTTTATAAATGACAAAATATTACCACGTTTATTTATCTTCTCCAAAGCTGTCGCACCCACAGTCTTTCATTTCTCAGCTGGTGGGGATTCCATTTCCCAGATGCTCAAAGCCTTAAGCTCGCCACTGGCTCCCTTCCTCCCCTTACACACCTCTCCTATCCAATCCAACAGCAATTGAGTAAGGTCTAACTATAAACATCTCCTGCTCCAAGTAACTATTGTCTCTCCCTCAAATTCTTGAAGCAGCCTCTTAACAGGTGAAACTGCCTCTAACCACTAAGATTTTGCTCAGTTCATCAATGAGAATGATCCTAATATACATCACTACAAATCATTTTTTGTCACTCCGCTACTCTAAACCCTATGGTGGCTCCCTATTTCTCTTAGAGGAAAAAGCAAAGTCCTTATAACAGCCTGTAAAACAGTATAGGACACAGCTATCCCCTTCCCAGATTTGATTCTCCTTACCTTGCTCTGCCTTGATTTTTATTCCATAACAGTGTTAACATCTTGCACTATACTGTGTAATTCAGTTGTGTCCACTCGCGATCTCGTTTAGCCAAACAGCAGTATTGACTGGTAAGATGTTGACACATACTCCCTCAACTAAGGCATGTGGCCTGAACAAGTCTTCCCATGAATACTAACCCACCTGGGCCTATATGGTCATATATAACTCTTCCTTTTGATTAACAGCAATAACAGCTCTTACAAGCAGTGTACAAGCTCAAAAAAGTTCCAGCTCCCTGGACTTCTTTTAGGTTTCCAGAAAAGTTCACATGAGGTAGACACAATAATACTTCAGAGGCAAGATTCTGTCGGCCTCGTAGGCAGCATGGAGCAACCAGAATCCTCGGAATCTAATGGGACTCTTGAGGGATTGAGCCTCAGGGCTATTCCCTAACAACACAGACTACAAGGTTCCTCTGGCTTTTTGTTTTGTTCCTGCAAGGATATGGCCAAATCTTATATTTTAACTACCATGTGATGTAAGCATTCCAAATTGTATATGAAACCAGCACATTATACCCCATAAATGCATTAATGTATACATGATCTATGTGTTTATGATTTAATAAAAAAAAGTTTTTTTCAAAGGAGGGCCCATTTTTTAACACTTATTATAGAGGTAAGAGGTCCCCACTGTCATCAGTCATAACACACTTCCAACATTCAATTCTCCGATTACCATGGCCTTGGTTTAATCGAGATAAAATAATGAAATCAAAGTATTGTACTAAAAAAATAGATTTCTACATGGATGGAGCTGGAACATATTCTTCTTAGCAAAGTATCTCAAGAATGGAAGAAAAAGTATCCAATGTACTCAGCCCTAATATGAAGCTAATTTATAGCTTTCATATGAAGGCTAACACTCAATTATAGCACAAGAATACAGGGAAAAGGGAAAAGGAGGGGAGGGGAGGGGGGAGGATGGGTGGAGGGAGGGCAATTGGTGGGATCACACCTACGGTGCATCTTAGCAGGGTACAGGTGAAGCTTATTAAATGTAGAGTATCAATGTCTTTATATAATGATCAAGAAAATGCCATGAAGGCTATCTCTAACAGTATGATCAAAATATTTCTGATTGTATATGAAGCACATTCTGCCCTATGATTGCACCAATGTACACAATTATGATTCAATAAAATTATTTAAAAAAAAACTTAGAGCTAGAGCAGGGGAGGTCAAACTTGTGATTACTTATTAGTAAACAAGCAGAAGGCTCTTCTATAAGTAGAAAAACTACACAGAGGTGCCTGAGTATGCACTGGAGAAAGGCCTGGATGCAAAACCAAGGGTGCAACACTTGTCCACTTATTTGCCTTGTGTGGCTTTGAGCTAGCCAGCTGTTCTATGTCTGACTTTTCACTTCTCAGGGGGTGCTAGATGATGATGATTAATAAATAGTGGGCTTTAGTTACAAAGCATCTTAACATATAGGTATAGGGTCATGCAT
The DNA here is from genome assembly GCA_963573935.1 of Arctocebus calabarensis. NCBI lineage: Eukaryota > Metazoa > Chordata > Mammalia > Primates > Lorisidae > Arctocebus > Arctocebus calabarensis. The sequence goes on along the minus strand of CAUYON010005363.1, from coordinate 4,452 downwards.
CTACTTTTATTTCTCAGAACAGCCCAGAGGAAGCATCCATGCCAGGCACCAAGTACTTATGAGGTGTCAGGCATGGTACTGGTATTGGAAAGAGAGTAGTAAACTTAAATATTCAAGGATCTTGTCCTTAGGGAGTTTTCAGTCTGGTAGGTAAAAGCCATTAATCAAATGGTCAAATGAGTAATTATGCCATTCTGAAGGAAAATCAATGTTAAGGAAAGGAACGTGAATTTCTGAGTGCTAATAGCAAAGGCCCTTGACGGACTTCGACTAGAAAAATCAAAGTTTTTCTGAGCCTTTGGTAGTTGAGCTGAGATCTGTAGAGTGTGGGCTGGAGTTAACTAGGTAAAGAATTGCATGAATAAGCAGTCTATGGTAAAGGATAGCATGTGCAAGGGTCCTGTGGTAGATGGAAGCATTAAGTGGCTAAGGGACTGAGAGAAGGTTGAGGTAGCTGCAGTGTAGAAAGGGGAGAGTGATGGAAGGTGAGGCTGGAGACGTGGCCAGGGTCACCCCATACAGGCCTTGCAGACCTTGCAAAGGGCATACGTTAATGGGTTTTATGTGGGGCACGGAGAGTTGGCTCACATTTACATTTTGAAAAGATCAGTCTGGTTCAGAGAGTTGGAAGGATCAGAGTGGAAGAGGGGAAATTGATTAATAGGCTATTGTTAGAGTAGTATTCCAGACAAGCAGTGGTGGTAGTTTGTCTGGAGTGATGGTAGTCAGGGGAAGGAGGGGAGAGACTTAAGAGAAAAATAGGCATGAGAGAGATTTAAGAGAAAAACAATTAGCAAACCTTGGTGATAGATTGGATATGGGGCTTAGAATGAGAAAGGTGTTTAGGTCAACTCCTAGTTGTCTGACTTATTCAGGAAGATGTATGGGAGTGCCTTTTACTAAGGTGAAGAGCACCGGGAAGATCACTAGTTTTGGGGACAGGGGTAGGGAAAAATGAGCACTTCGATCTTGGATATGTTAATTTTGAGGAGGCAGGATATATATTGGGGTTAATTAAACCACAGACATAGATGAGATTACTTTGAGAGAGAGAGAAGAGAGAGTGAAAAGAGAAGTGGATATAGGACTCAGTCTTAAGGATTGCCAGCATTTAATGGCTTGGTGGAGGAAGATGAGCTTAAAAAGTAGGCTTTTAGGGGCTTCTGAACTTTAGCTTCCTTGTTTTTGATAATGGTAACTACCCAGTGGGATTCTTTGGAAAATTAAATGAGATAATGTGTGCTAATGCCCTGAAATGTGTTCGTTACATAGTAAGTACTGAGTAAATAATAGCTTAAAAAAAAAAAAAAAACCTTCTGGTATTGTATCTGCCATCTCCTCAGAGCCTCTATGACCTCCAGCAACACTTTTCACTCATTTGAACACATAACAGCCTGCTCTAAAAAGGCCAATTTGTATGCTATTTGGCCAAATTATTTTCAAGTTCATGTTTTTACTTTGTCATTTCTTCCACTTTTACTGCCTTTGTCCACCTACCCCACTAATGTCTGTGGAGTCTCTTCAGTCTTCCTCAGAACTCACTTTTCATGACTGATTTAACCTGACTTTCCTCACTCTCCAACTTAGTGGCCTCGGCTTATATTTACATGTGTTTGATAAGTTTGTATTCAGTTTTACTAAATAGATTCAGGCCAGGAGTGGTTTTTTATATCCTTCAGCAACAAACGCTAGTAGAATGCTTTGAAGTCATGGGCACAAAATAGCAAACACTAACTGTTTTTATATTATTTAAAAAATGGTTCTTTCCTACCTTTCTTCTCACCTCAGATCTAAGGTCCAGTTATTAGTAAGTTCTGGCAACATCACCTCAAAAATACTCAGATTCATCAGTTTCTCACCATTGACACATCTACTCCTACGATTATTTCAGTTCACCATCTGGCCAGGATCACTTCAGCAACCTCCCTTTTTGTCTCCTTTCCCCTCTAGTCCATTCTCAGCCTCGCCAGTAGAACTATATTTTTAAAGTGTAATAACATTATGTCATTCTCTTACCTTAAGGCCACTGGTGACTTCCTATCTCTGGTCATCTTGGACTCCAAGGTCCTATGTGGTTCGTTTTACCTCACCTTTTGTGCTACCTCCCCACTGCTACACACAGCCTGTACTCTTGCTTTAGTCCAGCCATATAAGCCACTCTTTTCTTTAAGTTCTACATATATGTTTAATTCTGTTTCTCCATTAAGCTCTGTGTATCTGGTCTTCTGTGCCTGGAAAGCTCCTCCCTAGGCCAAGTGCAAGGCTGCATTTTTCTCTTCATTCAGGCCTTATATGTTATCTTCTTCATGGGACCTTCTTGACTATTCTTCCTTAAAATAGGTGCAGCCAGCCAGCATCTCTCATTTTTAAATTAAAAACATTTTTCTTTTTTTCTCATTATTATTATTATTTTTTTAGAGACAGAATTTCACTTTCTCACCCTCAGTAGAATGCTGTGGCGTCACGGCTTTTGCCTCAGCTTCCCAAGTAGCTGGGACGACAGGCACCCACCACAACACCGGGCTATTTTTTGGATGCAGTTTGGCCGGGGCTGGATTTGAACCCGCCACCCTCGGTATATGTGGCCGGCGCCCTACTCACTTAGCCACAGGTGCCGCCCTTTTCTCATTATTTTTAAGAGGGTAAAATGACATACATCTGTATATCTATCTCCCCAAATTAATACATGTTAAGATTTTTGTCAAGATTACTTCAGATTTTCTGGTTTTTTTTAAACTTTTTTATTAAATCATAGCTGTGTACAATAATGCAATCATGGGGTACAATGTGCTGGTTTCATATACAATTTGAAATGTTTTCATCAAACTGGTTAACATAGCCTTCACGGCATTTTCTTAGTTATTGTGTTAAGACCTTTATATTCTGCATTCATTAAGTTTCACCTGTACCCTTGTAAGATGCACCGTAGGTGTGGTCCCACCAATTACCCTCCCTCCACCTATCCTCCCCCTCCCCTCCCCTCCCTCTCCTCTTTCCCCTTCTTCTTGAGCTTTAATAGGGTTATAGCTTTCATAAGAAAGCTACAAATTAGTTTCATAGTAAGATTGAGTACATTGGATACTTTTTCTTCCATTCTTGAGATACTTTGCTAAGAAGAATACGTTCCAGCTCCATTCACGTAAACATGTAAGAAGTAAAGTCACCATCTTTCTTTAAGGCCTCATAATATTCCATGGTATACATGTACCACAATTTATTGATCCATTCATGGGTCAATGGGCACTTGGGCTTCTTCCATGACTTAGCAATTATGAATTGGGCTGCAGCAAACATTCTGATACCTATATCTTTGTTACAATGTGATTTTTGGTCTTCTGGATATTCTTTTAATGCAAACAATAACATCTTTCCCTGTAAATGCCTTGTTTTAGAAATGGAGCTTTATTTTCTCAAACACAAAGCAATAGTATCATACATGTACTTCCTGTTTAGTTAACAGACCAGACACTGTGGTAAGGTTGTGCTTGACCTATATTGTTTCATTGTATCTTCAAAATATACTGAAAGATAGATGTTATTTTATAGATGTGGGAAAGTGAGGAATGAATGATCAACATCTAGGCCCTTCTGCTTCCTGAAGCCAGGCTTTTTCTGCTAACTTGTGTGGGTGACTTAGTAGCCAATAAATCCTACACGAAACTGAGCTGGCCTGAGGCCTAAGTCAGCATCATTGGCAAGCAAAGTTTCCTGAGAGCTGCCTGAACACCAGTCATTCTCATTTTCTAAACCAGTGCATCAGTTTAATGTACATGGGAAATTTCTGAGCAACAGGTGAAAATCAGATTCTTGAGCCTCAAACCAAGAGATTCTGATTCAAGTGATCTTTCGAGAGGCCCAACAATTTTTATTTTAAACTAACTCTTTGAAATATTTTAATGCTAGGAGTCCTTGAAACTCATCTGAGAAGCCCTAGGGCCCTCAGATACATAGAGAAGGATACGAGAAAGGTGACAGGGGCTACTTTAGAACAGATTATGGTTTTACAAATGTAGGGGGTGCCAGTTAAATTGAAGAGCTACTAAAGAAGCTAATCAAAAGAAAAATTAAAAACAACAACAAAAATAAAAGTGCACATTATTATCAACCCAATGAAGGATTTGGCTATGAAAAATACAGGAAAAAGTAATATTCAAAATACCGTAGATACAGAATTGATTTGAGTTGTTATTTTATGATTTGAATTAAGGGTCCTTGAGCTTGATCTTTTCACAAAGCTTTATTTTGTTACTTCCAAAGGTTTTTTTCTTTTTTTTTTTTTTTTATCATAGCTGTGTACATTAGTGCAATCGTGGGGTACAATGTGCTGGTTTCATATACAATCTGAAACATTTTCATCAAACTGTTTAACATAGCCTTCATGGCATTTTCTTAGTTATTGTATGAAGACATTTGTATTCTGCATTTAGTAAGTTTCGCCTGTACCCTTCTAAG
>CAUYON010005357.1:0-13144 GCA_963573935.1 Arctocebus calabarensis | reverse complement strand
TGCCCTGTGATTGCACCAATGTACATAATTATGATTCAATAAAATTATTAAAAAAAATCCTTCATGAATATTACAAGAAACTCTATTCTCAGAAATACTAAAATCTGAAGGAAATAGACCAATACTTGGAAGACATCACCTTCTTAAACTTAGCAAGAATGAAGTGGAAATGTTGAAAAGGCCTATATCAAGCTCTGAAATAGCATCAACTATCCAAAACCTCCCCCAAAGGAAAGTCCAGGACCAGATGGCTTCACATCAGAATTCTCCCAAACCTTTAAAGAGGAACTATTACCTATATTATTTAACCTTTCCAAATTATGGAAAAAGAAGGAATACTACCCAACACAGTCTATGAAGCAAATATCACCTTGATCCCCAAACCAGGAAAAGACCCAACAAGAAAAGAAAATTATAGACCAATATCTCCAATGAATATTAATGCAAAAATATTCAACAAGATCCTAGCAAACAGAATCCAGCAACACATCAAAAAAATTATACACCATGACCAAGTGGGTTTTATCCCAGGGTCTCAAGGCTGGTTTAATATATGTAAATTTGTAAATATAATTCATCACATAAACAAATTAAAAAACAAAGACCAAATGATTCTCTTAATTGATGCAGAAAAAGCTTTTGATAATTTCCAGCATCCTTTCATGATCAGAACACTTAAGAAAATAGGTATAGAAGGGACATTTCTTAAACTGATAGAGGCCATCTACAGTAAACCCAATATCATAGCACAGCCAATATCATTTTAAACGGAGTTAAATTGAAATCATTTCCACTTAGATCAGAAACTAGGCAAGGTTGCCCATTGTCTCCACTGCTTTTTAACATTGTAATAGAAGTCTTAGACATCACAATCAGTCAAGAAAAGGTGATCAAGGGTATCCATATAAGATCAGAAGAGATCAAACTTTCACTCTTTGCAGATGATATGATTTTATATCTGGAAAACACCAGGGATTCAACTACAAAACTTTTAGAAGTGATCAAGGAATACAGCAACATCTCAGGTTACAAAATCAACACTCAGAAATCTGTAACTTTTATATATACCAACAATAGTCAAGCTGAAAAAAGTCAAGGACTCTATTCCGTTCACAGTAGTGCCAAAGAAGATGAAATATTTGGGAGTTTACCTAAAAAAGGACATGAAAGATCTCTATAAAGAGAAATATGAAACTCTGAGAAAAGAACTAGCTAAAGATGTTAACAAATGGAAAAACATACCATGCTCATGGCTGGGAAGAATCAACATTGTTAAAATGTCCATACTACCCAAAGCAATACACAATTTTAATGCAATCCTTATTAAAGCTCCACCATCATACTTTAAAGATCTCAAAAAAAATAATACTTCGTTTAATATGGAATCAGAAAAAAACCTCAAATAGCCAAGACATTACTCAGAAATAAAAACAAAGCAGGAGGAATCACACTACCAGACCTCAGAGTATACTATAAATCAATAGTGATCAAAACAGCATGGTAACAGTATGATCAAAATATTTCTGAATGTATATGAATCGTGCCCTGTGATTGCACCAATGTACATAATTATGATTCAATAAAATTATTAAAAAAAAAAAACAGCATGGTACTTAGCCAGGGGTTGTGGCAGGCGCCTGTAGTCCCAGCTGCTCGGGAGGCTGAGGCAAGAGAATCGCCTAAGCCCAGGAATTGGAGGTTGCTGTGAGCTGTGTGATGCCACAGCACTCTCCCAAGGGCAATAAAGTGAAACTGTCTCTACAAAAACAAACAAACAAAAAAACAGCTTGGTACTGTGATACTGGCACAAAACCAAAGAGGTAGATGTGTGGAACAGAATAGAGAACCAAAAGATGAACCCAGCTACTTACCATCATTTGATCTTTGATAAGCCAATTAAAAACATTCAGTGGCAAAAAGTCTCCCTATTTAGCAAATGGTACTGGGTGAACTGGCTTGTGACCTGTAGAAGACTGAAACTGGACCCACACATTTCACCATTTACAAAGATAGACTCTCACTGGATTAAAGATTTTAACTTAAGACATGAAACTATAAAAATGCTAGAAGAAAGTGCAGGGAAAAAACTTGAAGAAATTGGCCTGGGAGAATATTTTATGAGGAGGACCCCTGGGCAATTGAAGCAGCATCAAAAATACATTACTGGGATCTGATCAAACTAAAAAATTTCTGCACAGTCAAGAACACAGTAAGTAAAGCAAGCAGACAGCCCTCAGAATGGGAAAAGATATTTGCAGGTTATATCTCCAACAAAGGTTTAATAACCAGAATCCACAGAGAACTCAAATGCATTAGCAAGAAAAGAATAAGGGATCCTATCTCACGGTGGGCAAGGGTCTTGAAGAGAAACTTCTCTGAAGAAGACAGGCACAAGGCCTACAGACTCGTGAAAAAATGCTCATCATCCTTAATCATCAGAGAAATACAAATCAAAACCACTTTGAGATATCATCTAATTCCAGTAGGATTAGCCCACCTCACAAAATCCCAAAACTAGACATGTTGGCATGGATGTGGAGAAAAGGGAACACTTCTGCACTGCTGGTGGGAATGCAAACTAATACCTTCTTTTTGGAAAGATGCTTGGAGAATACTTAGAGGCCTAAAAGTAGACCTGCCATTTGATCCTTCAATTCTTCTATTAAGTATATATCCAGAGGACCAAAAATCACTTTGTAACAAAGATATTTGCACCAGAATATTTATTGCAGCCCAATTCGTAATTGCTAAGCCATGGAAGAAGCCCAAGTGCCCAATGACCCATGAATGGATTAATAAATTGTGGTATATGTACACCATGGAATATTACACATTCTTAAAAGAAAGAAGGAGACTTTACCTCTTTTATGTTTGCATGGATGGAGCTGAAACATATTCTTCTTAGCAAAGTATCTCAAGAATGGAAGACAAAGTATCCCATGCACTCAGGCCTACTATGAAACTAATTTATAAGCCCCCACACTTCCATATGAAAGTTATAACCCAACTATAGCTCAAGATGAAGGGGAAAGAGGAAAGGGGAGGGGGGGGCAGAATGAGTGGATGGAAGGTAATTGGTGGGACCACACCTAAGGTGCATTTTACAAAAGTACATGTTAAATCTACTAAGGGTAGAATATAACACAATAACCAAGAAAATGCGGTGAAGACTATGTTAACCAGTTTTATGAAAGTATTTCAAATTGTATATAAAACCAGCACATTGTATGCCATAATTGCATTAATGCACATAGCTATGATTTAATACAATTTAAAAAAAGGAAATATGATTTTTTAGGCCCTATGCCAGATGTACTGAATCAGAAGCTCTGCATTTTAACAAGCCCTCCAGCAGAGTTGTGGTTTTCAATTCCGTTCTCTCTCTCACATACATGCATACACACATACTCATTCAACTCTCAATATTGAGTAGTTCTTATCTATGAGTAGTCAGATGCGGGATACACTTTTATGCTGGGACGCTCCTGCCTCAATCATCTGGGTCCTGGTCTGGTCCAGATAAAGAAATTGCCATCCTGGTTTCAAGCAGTGCTCTCTTGTCTGGGTGTCTTCTGAGCTCCTACTTACACCTCAAAATACAGCTGAAATAGTTTCTTTTATTGGGTTTCTATGACTCCTTGGTCAAAGTAATGGTTTGCATACACATCCTAAAACCAAATGCACATGTCCCACTAACCACATATGTTAGAATTTCCTTACTGACCTCTGCCTAAGCAAGACTGGACCAACATTGAGGGCAAGGAGTGCTTGGTTCCACTTATGTTTATGTCAGCCCCAGTGTTATACCTGAAGTGAGTGAAATAGAGAAATACCAGGACACTGAGTCCAAATTAAGCAGGGGTCCTTTATTGGCTAACAGTCAAGATCGGGCTTATGCCACAAAGCCTCTTGAGCCCCAGAGACAGGGGTACAAACTTTTATTTATTTATTTACTTATTTTTGCGATTTTCGGCCAGGGCTGGGTTTGAACCCGTCACCTCCAGCATATGGGGCCGGCCCCTTCTCCTTTGAGCCACAGGCACTGCCCAAGGGTACAAACTTTTTTTAAGGTGCTTTTGGTAGAGGAGGGAAAGTCCTTAACCCAAGGCAAATTTCATAAAAGCCAACACCTGCAAGGTTAGATCTATAGGGTAAGGGGAGTGCTTACAAGGAAGAGCTGTGGTTTCACAGGATTTTGCAGTTTTTTGCTAAACTCTGTACCTTTCAGCAGAGCTTAACAGGGGAGTGTTGCAAGCACTTAGCAAAGTTCTTAGCAAAATGGAGTAAGTCTGGCTCTATGTACAAACACAGTAGGTGTTTGGGAAATGGTTACCAATGAAGGGGTTGCCTGGGATGGCCTAGCAGACAGGAAGTAGAATGGGAATCACAGGGAAAAGTGGCTGGGGGAAGATTTTCCAAATCCCTATGCTGGGTCACAGGGCCCACTGAGACTCACTTTGGGGGCCTCCTATCTGTCTAGTCTTCCCTCACCAGGCATTTACATGGCCCCCAGAGCCCACCTGCTCAGATACTACCTTCTAGGACCAGATCAGCCGGGTGCAAAACCTGAAATAACTTTGTGCCTTAGCTCTGGGTGCTCAGCTGCAACTCTGAGGCCAATTTCAGTGGTAGTTGGTGATTATACAATTGGGATGTGACTAGGAGTGACAATGCTGGCTTTAGATGAGGCCAGTCATGTCTATTTCAGAGGAGAAACCTGCTTCACAGGGAATATGTAGTTTCGGTGTCTTCAAGGGTCCAGGGCTATTGAAAGGTGACCTCATTAATGAGCTACCTAACAGAAAAATAAACTGTCAAACAGAGCAAGACAATCCCACAGCACATAATTGCCCATTTGAAGAAAAAACTCACAACAGAACTATTCTTTTTTGTTTTATTTAATTAAAACATCTGTGGCCTAACTTGTCCTCCCTTGGGGTTTTGTTTTCTCTGCCTGGAAGAGCCCTAAGAAGACTGTAGGAGTGCAAGCTCCCCACTCCAGCATTCTGCCTCAATTCCTACCAAAACCACATTTCTAGAAAAAATCTGCCTGCAGAGGAAAGAGGAAGGGGGAAGCCAGCTCCCTGACAGCAGGTTCTGTTAGCTGTCTCCAGCAGAGATAGAAATAATCACTTAAGCACATCAAATTGTATAAAAAAAATCAACACATTGTACCCCACATATGCATAAATACATTCATGATCTATGTGTATATGACTTAATAAAAATAAATGAATAAAAAATAAAAGCCAGAGCAGCTTTTCCTCAACTGCTGGCACCTTCCACCTCTTCTCTTGCCAGGCCATTTTCCCTCTCTCTTTCACTAAGTAAACGAACTTCTACATCTTTGTATCCTAATCTTTGTGTGAAAAAAAATCTTTCTCTGCCCATGAACTAATTTCACCAGCTTTCAAGGGTTTCAGGAGAAAACCACAGAGAGCTCCAAAAGTACCAGCCCCCACACTCTGTGGCTGACGGACCCCCGTCCAATCCCACAGCTTAAGGGAGGCACTGGGCTGTTCCCTGGGACCCCCTTCTGCATCCACCCCTTTGAGTTGTCTGCAGGTGAGAATGTTCCCTGGTTGTGACTGATGTGGTGCAAGCTCAGTGGGCTTCCCAGTGCCCTTTAAGTCGCAAGGCCAAGATTTCTGGAGAAGCCATGTCAGGTGTTTCAGATCTCAGGGACTCAGATGCTCACACTGTGGAAATGAAAGACTCCATCCCACTCCCTCACATGTGGTGACGTTAGTGTTGCGTGAGAGCAGGTGACCTGTAAACTGATGGTGTTCTCAGTGTGGCCTTCATTGCTCAGCAGACACCTGTCTCCAGGGTGAGATCAACCACTGTAGGGGAAGAGCTCATTTCCTCCTTCCCAAGGAGACACCAGCAAGAATTTCTGCTCTGTGACATCTAGAGGGGAGAGTTTGCTTCAAGTTGAGCTGGGAAAAGACATTTGGACTTCTTCATTAAAATTTGACTTCGATTGGTTTAAAACTTCATGATAGGTATTTTATTCTATTAAAAAGAAAAACCTGTTCATTTGACTCCATGCCTATAGCTCAGCAACTAGAGGCCAGCCACATACACCGGAGCTGACCAGTTCGAATCTAGCCCAGGTCTGCCAAACAACGGCCACTACAACCAAAAAATAGCTGGGCGCTGTGGTGAGCACCTGTCAGCTCAGCTACTTGGGAGGCTGAGGCAAGAGAATCACTTAAACCCAAAAGTTTGAGGTTGCTATGAGCTGTGAAGCCACACCACAGCACTCTACCAAGGGTGACATTGTGAGACTGTCTCAAGAAAAAGAGAGAAAAAAAAAGACAATTATGGAAAGTATAAAAATGCAGAGGAGCAGAAAGAGGGAAAACTACCCACTGTCTCCCTGGGAGGACGTGGTTACCCCTCCATGGCAGCTCCCCACAGACAGCAGTGGGAAGGGGCTCTGCAATTGCACTTTGCAGCCACCCTGGGTTCCCCCAACTTGGTTTTTGTGTCTGTGCCCGTCTGTGTAGGGCGGATCAGTGCAGTCAGGCTGGATGGTATGTTTGGAATCTTGTTTCTCAAAACTTTATTATCAATAGACAACTGTACATGACATTCCGAACTCATCTGAATCACTGCTAGTCCCTGCTGTGTGCTATTTCCAAACTGAGGGCCCAGCCACTCTTCTCTTGTGGACTTCGTTTGTTGTTGCAAATAACGTCTGGTTAACATCTTATACCTAAAGTTCTTTCTGAATTTTAGATTTTCTTGTTAAGTCATAGATTTCTCAAATACAAATTATTAGGTCAAAGGGCAAGATCACTTTTAAGGATCCTCATACATGTTGTCAAATGGCTTTTCTAGAGCATAATACCAACTTATATTGGCTTATTCATTCACTCATTCACTACATACTCACTGAGACCCTACTCTGTGCTAGGACTATTCTAGATCTTGAAGATAAAAGTAGTGATGAGAGTATATCTCTGCTTTACAGAATGTGTTTCATTGATACAATTTTACAGGTAAAAGCAATTATTCTGATATCAGTAATAATTATTACAGAGAAAATATGCCTGGGCTAGGAGATTGGTGATGCTGAGGATGGCAGGAGATTGGACAAGACGTTTCTGAGGACTTAACCCCTGCTCATGACAGCAGAGCCCTGCATGGTGAGAGGAGGGAGCCATGTGGACCTGGGGAGGAGGAGCAGTGGGGAGTCACAGCAGGGGCAGGTGCTGAGACAGGATGGAGCAGTGATGAGAGAGGCTGGGTCAGTGGAGAGGAGTGAGCTGGGTTGACAGTGGGAGGATAAGGCCAAAGAGGCCCATGATGAGGAGCTTGTAGGAAAAGGTAAGGGGCTGAGATTTCATTGTGCCTGAGAAGGAAGACACTGGAATGTTCCTGGGACGTGGTGGGGAGGACGTGTTCTGATTCCCATTTGAAAGGATCACACTGCCTCTTTCATGGGAGACGGACAGTGGGGTGTGAGAGTGAAGACGGGGCCCAGCTGGAAGGGCTTTCCTGTTTGCTACTCCAGGGAGGTGTAACACATGATTGGATTTAGTGTTGGTATACATTTTTAAAAATTGTGATAAAGACACATAATGCAGAATCCACCCTTTAAACATTTTGGTGTACAATTCAGTGGCAATGAGCACATCAGAGTGCTGTACAACCAACACAAATATCACTTTCCAGAATCTTTTCAGCATCCCAAATAGACACTCTGTACTTATTTTACAGTAACTCCTCATTCTCCCAACTCTCAGCTCCTGGTAACCTCTATTCAACTTTCTGTTTCTGTGAATTTGCCTGTTTAAGCTGTGTCTTACAGGTGAAATCATATATTTGTCTTTTTTTTTCTGGTTTATTTCACTTACCATGTTTCCAAGGTTCATCCGTGTTGTAGCCTATATCAGACTTTCAGTCATTTTTAATGCTAAATAATATTCTCTCTGTGTGTGTGTGTGTGTATACACATACCTATAATTGTAAGTACTCCACATTGTGTTTATTCATTCATCCACTGAGGAGCACTGGGTGGCTGGCACCTTCTGACTATGGCAATGACTCTGCTATGAGCATGATTCACAAAGATCTGTTCCAGTACCTGCTCTATACTCTTTTGAGTATATGCCCAGAAGTGGAATTGCTGGATCATGTGGTAATTTTATTTTCAGTCTCTTGAGAAACCATTGTGCTGTTTTCCATGGTGGCTGCACCATTGCACATTCCTACCAGCAGTGTCCAAGGATTCCAGTTTCTCCACATCCTTACCAACACTTGGACTAGTGAAGGTGAACATCTGTTCATGTGCCTATTGGCCATTTGTTATCTTTTTTGAGGGACTGAATTGACACATTCATATCTTACCCATTTTGAATAGGTTTTGGGGTTTTTTAATTGTTAAACTGTAGTTCTTTATGTATTCTGGATATTAATTCTTTTTGTGAGACAGCGTCTCACTCTGTTGCCCTAGGTGGAGTACTGTGGCATCATCATAGCTCATAGCAACCTCAAATTCTTGGGCTCAAGCAATCTTCTTGCCTCAGCCTTCTGAGTAGCTGGGAATATAGGCATGCACTACCACACCCAGCTAGTTTTTCTATTTTTAGTAGAGATGGGGTGTCACTCTTGCTCAGGCTAGTCTCAAACTCCTGAGCTCAAGGGATCCACCCACTTGGGCCTCCCACAGGCATGAGCCACCATGCCCAGCTTGGATATTAATTCTTTATCAGATATATCATTTGCAAATATTTCCTTTCATTCTGTGCATTTTGTTTTCACTCTCTTAATAGTGTTACTTGATGCACAAAAGTTTTTAAATTTTGAAGTGTAATTTATCATTTTTCTTGTATTGCTTGTGCTTTTAGTCATCCAGCCAAGAAATCACTGCCAATTCCAGTGGTCCACATGGTTTTCCTCAAAGTTTTCTCCTTATAGTTTTATGCGTTTAGCTCTTAAGTTTGAGGTCTTTGATCCATTCTGAGTTAATACTGAAATAAACTGCAAGGTAAGGATGCAGATTTTGTCCAACATCATTATTTTGCAAGTCAATGTCCAGGTTTCCCAGCCCCCTGCTGGAGCACCAGTTGCTAAAGCTGGGCTGATGCTTCTCTAAGGTGCAGGGAGCACGGACACCCAGAAGCACTGGGCCTTCACTTACTCAACTCTACTCCACAGTAGTTCTGAGGAGGTTCACAGTGACAGACACAACAGAAACAGATATGAATCTTATAAAATCAACATCAGGGCTTGGTGCCCATAGCACAGTCGTTACAGTATCAGCCACATATACCAAGGTTAGAGGGTTAGAACCTGGCCCAGGCCAGCTAACAATAATAATGACTGCAACAAAAAATAGCCAGGCATTGTGGTGGGCGCCTATAGTCCCAGCTACTTGGGAGGCTGAGGCAAAAGAATGGCTTGAGTCCAAAAGTTTGAGGCTGCTGTGAGCTATGAAACTACGGCACCCCCCCAAGGGCAACATAGTGAGACTCTGTCGCAAAAAAAAAAAAGCAAACAAATCAATATCAGGTAACATTATAAATTTTAAAATGTTAAAACTGGGTCAGGGCTAGAACATTAGTAGACACTCTGAAACATGCTGACATAGAGAGTTTACTGTTTGCCTTGCTACAAATTTTGTTGGCTTACAATCTCTTATGTTTAAGAGCCACAGGGTGGGGTGACAGCTCGCATAACTAGTTGCTTGTTTCCTGCTGCAGAAACAGGTTCAAATTTTCCACTTAGAGTCAGAAAAGTGATTGCAAGATGTTCAACGTGAAGTTGGCATCTACAAAGTCAGTGAGTAAGCAGTCAGTGCCAACCTCAGGCAGGAAAAGAGATTCCACTTTATCCTACAAATGGCCTCACTGTGCCTTGCTGAAGGGAGAAGGTCCCTGCAAGGGACCCTGTGGTGTAGAGGTTTTCCTGCTGCACTCCTAAATCGCATTGCCTTTCTAACTATAGGTCCCACAAATCCTTACAGGCAGCTTCAGTAATTTTACCTGGACTAAGGTTTGGAGGTTTTGGTAGTGTTTGTATTTGAGCTGCTGCCTAGGCTTAGAAATGACTATTTTGCTGTAGTGATATTTCTCTGATGGAATTTCTCATCCATGGACATTCTGCTCCCCTGCCTGATTCCTAGAGGGGATACACAACCTTATGCTTCTTTTTAGTACTTCACTACGAGGTGTAGAAGATTTGAACTTTAAGTTCCTATCAATGTCTACGTCCATCTATTGAAGAAGATCATATCCTAGGCGGAACAGTGGTGTCTTGGACCCCTTGCTGATATGATGACTATTCATGTCCAGTGTTCTGTAATAAAGTCACTTGTACACATAACTTAAACTTCTGCACCCAGTATTATAGGAGGGTGGGTTCCTGGACTTTAGGTTTTAAGGGCCTAAGTCAGAGATGAGGAATTTTTCATGTTGGGAGGCTACAGTAATTTACCTGTAATCAAATAATGCTGCATTCAAGAAACTTCAATTAAAAATGTGCTTAAAAATGTACATTACTTTGTTAAGAATCTGCTATGTAATTAGTAATTTCAAAAAATGAAAGCTATTTGTTAATTTTAAAGTTAACTAGCCTTTTAATGACTTTGTTGTGTCTGACTGTTGTTGGAAAGCACTTGAATATTTGGTTGTAGCAAAAAAAAAAAATAGCCAAAAAAAGTCCTCAATTTCCGTTGATCTTTGGGATTAGTACCAGTCATTTGTGACCTTAAGGATGTCTTTATTTGGGCTAAGTAGGAGAGTGTAGATTTTCACCAATAAGTGGTTGAAAAGCAAGAAAGCATTTTTCAGGCATGTTGCCAAAGACATGGGCATTCTATTGCATTTTTCCATATTACAACACAATCATTCTTGCCATCAGACAATGAATTTAAAATGTCATTTCCTGAGAGCTCAGTCAATTCCATCGGTAGTTCTTTAGGAACCTTGGTGATATCAACTAGGTGAGGCTGAAATGCTAATTTGAGAGAGACACCATGATTGTCAATGTCAGTGAACCTTTCATTGTATTCTCCACTTAGTAGGTCTGTAATGGCTGAATATTCTTCAGATGCTCACCAAGTGACCTTTGTTTACTGGGAAAAATGTTCATCCAAAATCTCCTTTTGAAAAGAAATTGTTTTGAAAAATGATAGCTTTTTTTAAAAAAAATGCTTGGATTTTTTTTACCACATATCATATAGAAACTTAGTTTTACCTTGTCAAGAAATATTCAAATCCTTTTGATTTGACATAATGAAACACAGAAACGTCGTATTCCTACAGAAATCTCCATTCAATAATTCACGTTGCTGAGTCTGTTCTTCATAAAATTTAACTAACTCTTCTCACAGAGATAAAATAGGCTAAAAATTTTGTCCTTGCAATAACCGATGCAGTTTAGAACGAGACAAGGAATCCACTCTGAATGCCTCATCATTCAACTTTAGCATATTACAAAACTGATGATACCATGTTGATCTGCACAAATATAGCTAACAATACTTATAATTTATTGCAGAGTGTGACTTCAAATACTAACTTTAGCACAGAGATACAATGAAAATAAATGAAAGTGACTGGATCTGTTAATTCAGGGCAGTGTCTGTGGCTCAGTGGGTAGGGCACAGGCCTCATGTATCGAGGGTAGTGGGTTCAAAGCCGACCCCAGCCAAACTGCAACAAAAAATAGCTGGGCTTTGTAGCAGGCACCTGTAGTCCCCATTACTCGGAAGACTGAGGCAAGAGAATCAGCTAACCCCAGAGTTGGAGGTGGATGTGAGCTGTGATGCCACTGCACTCTACCGAGCACGATTAAATGAGACTTTCTCAAAAAATAAAAAAAAAACTGTTGTTAAGTCTGTGCAATAAATCATTTGTGTTTTCCTGTCATGGAAAGTGCACTGTCTGTAAATACACTCACTAACTATATCAAATTCTGTCCAACTTCATGACATTTATCTCAAAAGCTTCTGAAGATAATATCTATTTCTCATGTTCTAGTCCCTATAGTGCCCAAAGCAAGTAACTCTTCATAAGAAAGAAAATCTTTCGTTATGATCCAAATGAAGTATCAAACCTGCACCAAGTCAGTAGTATCAGTTGATTCATCCAAAGTGATTGAATAATACAGGGTGTCCATGAAGTTCTATTTTTTTTTATTCTTTTTAATGAACAACATTATAATTTTTTTTATTGAATCATAGCTGTGTACATTAGTTCAATCATGGGGTACAGTGTGTGGGTTTCGCATACAATCTGAGATATTTTTATCAACCTGATTGACATACCATTCATGAGATTTTCTCATATACTATGTGAAAACATTTTTGATCCGTATTTAGAAGTTTTCTCCTGACCCTTCAAATATGTACCACACATGTGATCTCACCCTTTGTCCTATCTCCCCTCACCCTCTCCCTCCCCTTCCTTCCCTCTCCCCTTTCCCCATCTTCCTGTGCAATAAACGGGTTGTAGCCTTCACTTGAAAGATAAAGAATTTGCCTCATATTAGGGGTGTATACATTGGATACTTTTTCTTCCATTCTAGAGACACTTTGCTAAGGAGAACATGTTCCAGCTCCATCCATGTAAATATGAAAAAGGAAAAGTCGCCATCTTTCTTTAAGGCTGCATGATATTCCATGGTATACGTGTACCACAGTTTATTAATCCATTCGTGGATCGATGGGCTCTTGGGCTTCTTCCATGACTTAGCAATTATGAATTGGGCTGCAATAAACAATCTGGTGCAGATATCTTTGTTGTACTGTGATTTTTGGTTATCTGGGTATATACCAAGTAAAGGAATTATTGGGTCAAATGGAAAGTGTATTTTTAGATCTTTGAGTATTCTCCAAATATCTTTCCAAAATGGATGTATTCGTTTGCATTCCCACCAGCAATGTAGAAGTGTTCCCTTTTCTCCACATCCATGCCAACATCTCTGGTTTTGGGATTTCATCTTGTGGGCTAGTCTTACTGGAGTTAGATGATATCTCAAGGTAGTTTTGATTTGCATTTCTCTGATGATTAAGGATAATGAGCATTTCTTCATGTGTTTGAAGGCCGTGTGCTTGTCTTCTTTAGAGAAGTTTCCTTTCAGATCTTTTGCCCATCCTGAGATGGGATCTCTTGTTCTTTTCTTGCAAATA